>OOFE01026616.1:19715-31620 GCA_900323365.1 Monocentris japonica | reverse complement strand
TCCCATACGGCTGATGCCCAGGCTAGAGCATTTCCCCTTAACAACCCCATCAGATACGATATGTAAGCCTTATCTGTCACATAGCTGGAGGGTTGTTGGTCGAACACGAGGGAGCACTGGATCAGAAAAGACCTGCAGGTCCTCAGGTCGCCAGCATAGGGTTCCGGGGCTGGGATGTGCGGCTCTCTGGGCTGGGGTTGGACCGGAGCAGGAGGGATTAGCGCTGGAGGGTTGGCCGGAGCTTTGGAGGCTGAAGCGGAGAGTTGGGCAGAAACCTGGTGGACTTGATGCCCGATCTGTACCATGTTGGCTGAGAGTGTCTTGAGGTTTTCCACAACATTGCGGAGGGGCTGGTCGTGTTGTCCCACCAGGGCGCCCTGGGTGGCAAGAGCTTGGCGGAGGTGGTCTGATTCTGTTGGGTCCGTGCTGGCCAGATTGTTCTGTTACGTATAGCTCACAGGCGGACCCAGGCGCAGAATACAGAGGCAGAGGCGGGTGAAAAGTTAACAGCTTTATTTTGCTGAGATCACCGGAGATGGGAGTAGGCAGGCAGGCAGGGTCAGGTAAAGCAGGGGTCAGGATTACCAGGGTCAGAGGCAGACAAAGTAGACAGGGATCAGGCAAGGCAGAGTCAGGCAAGGCAGGCATCGGGACGGGGAACGTAGGAGACACAAGGGGGAGCTACAGGCATGGCCGTGACAGTATAAGTGTTCTTCCTTAAGGAAGCACGCTAATAAAGAAGTATATAAGAGTGTGTAACCCTCCATATTTTATCCTATATAGGTAATTGTATAACCAAGGTAACCGTTCTGGAACCTTGCGCCCGGGAGAGGCGCTCCGGGAGTGAGTGAGGAGGATTGTTTGACAGTTGATAGTGGCACGGTTATTATTTACATTGTTTTTTATTTTTCTTATGCTAGTAGTGTTTCGGTTACTATAGTTTATGCCGGACAAGTCTGTGTTACTGGTTTTGTTTATTTATTTCGTGGAAATAAGGTCTTTTATTTTCCGTTGGCGTAACGTTACTATCAGCACCATTACTAATCCAGTCCGAAGAGGTTGGCGATCTTTGTTTTTAGACATTGTCAACCGGGATCAAGAGGATCTGGGATCTGTTTCATTTGTGTTTGGACCGGAGCTACCACTCGACCAGCAAGCGAAAGTTACCACTGTAACTTTCTCCCTCTCTCCCCATCACCTGCTGTCGGCGCTAGCACGCGGCGCACCTCCTCCCTCCCATTCCGTATAGGACTATAGGATCCGTCTTGTTAAAGGCCCCGGACTGTTATCTATTTATTTTAGGGGAACCCCAATCTTTGTTATTTTGCTTGTTCAGGAGAGCTCTCCATTAGTTTGTTATTAGTGATTGTTTGTTATTGATTGTAAATTGATTTGTATATATATATTTTTGATCATTGAGTTATAACGTTATTCCATCAGTTCTATCATTCCTTTTCTCATTATAGATAATCTCTATTCTATTAGTACTGTTTTAATAAATCATCTTGTAGTTAAAGAATTGTATTTGTTGTTCATGTAATACATTTATATTCCTAAGTAGCTATTCCCATTTTCATTATAAGTTTTAGCTTATTGGGTGGAGGCACCGTGCTTATAGTGGGATACATCTATACTAAATCTGCACACACACACACACTACTGCTATCACACACTTTATGTAAAAGTCCCAAATATAAAGAACCCAGGTCACACCCCATTTCAGTAGGGGTTCAGCACACACCCACATACTTCCTGAGAAAGAGAGGGGGTTACACAAGTGAAAAATGCCAGTAGGTTGAGATATTTCCAGTTATTTTCACTGCACGTCCATTTGCTTCGAGAGTACGTGAAGGAGCAGTTTACTCCAAAATTAAATTCAATAATTTTTCTACTCTACCCTCAGTCGAAACACCATTGACCTTCATAGGAAAACCAAACACACAGTGAGTTAGCCCCGTAGCTCCATCTCAGCCTTCTCCCGAACTACTGAAGGTAACAGAGCCATCTTTTTACGGCTCCAGAAAAAGCAGAAAATATCCATCAGATTTCTCCAATTGCACTGTGGGTCCAAAAGTCCAATATTTACCTCATTATCTGTATTTCCCTCACTCACAATGCTCTGATTGCGTGCACCCTACAGTAACAAGCAGACTGTTCCTCCAGAGCATTGACAGTGAGGAAAATATAGAAGATAATGAGGAAAATATTGGACCCACAGTGCAATTGTTTGACCACAAAACACTTGGATTATGTTGCACGAGCTGCTTGGAGAAATGTGATGGACATTTTTTGGAGCTGTTAAAAGACTCAGTTTTAGTTTGGGAGAAGGCTGAGGTGGAACTATGGGGGCTAACTCACTGTGTGTTTGGTTTTCCCAAAGGTTTTCCTGAGTTTTGACTAGATAATGACTGGATTTTCATGTTGGGGTGAACTGTTCCTTTAGATCAAGTGACATTATCTTGAAACAAATGGAGAGATCTGCCTTGTTTTAAGATTCTGTCCCTTGTTTCACGAAAATCCTTGAGACACATTAGAGTGAAAAGTGATGCTCATAGACGTTGGAATTCCCACATGGCTGACAAAGCTCAGTCAGGCTTATAAAGGTCACATCTCAGCAGCTGAGAGAGAAAGAAAATATGTATTTCAGCGCCTGAGGAAAAAAAAAGCTAAAACACAGAGTTGTACTTAACCACCGGTAGAAATGGTTCTCGCTTTTCCAGCTGAAGGATACAAAGGGTCTCAGAAGTGATTCAACACACTAGATATTGTGTAAATTGCTAGAAGGAGGACAGGGCCCGCAGGACTCCAGCAGCATAGAGAGACTTGTCCGGATTTGAGGCAAGCGGGATTGTGACTGGGAGGTTTGAATTTCCTATCCAGGGTAAATTCATGAGTAACGCTCTCCCCTCCCTCAGCAGCTGCCACTGAGGTGCCCTTGAGCAAGGCGCTTCAGCCCCTCCAGTGGAGTTGCTCAGCGTGCAGCAGTGGAAGTGTTTGAGCTGGGCAGCAACCAGGTGTGAAGGCGGTGAACTGTGTGAATGTGAAGCTGGGCATTTCACATAAAGAGCGTGTGTACTCTGCAAACCTTTAGCGCACCGCCATGCCCAAACAAGGGGAAAAAACTAGGTCATGGAAATGCTCTTACATGGGCATGGAAAGTCATGGAGAGAAAAATAGTTTAACCAAGAAAAATACTTAAAGGAAAAATCCACCCTCGGATACTCTTACACTGTTATATATCATCGGTTTGTGATGGAGAATGCATTCCAGGAGTTATTTTGTGATGAAGTGTTGCAATTTACTTTCCCTTAACCTGCCTTGTCTTCGTGATTTCCTGCGTTTCTCAGAGTGACTTTTACTCAAAATACAGCATGTCTTGTGGCTGCATTGCATTCTGATCTGTTGAAGCTGCTGTCGGTGGAGAAATTGGAATCTCTGCCTCTTCTACAATGGATTTCTTCCTGTATGATTGTTGAACATGCCCCAAGAAGCCCTTGCTCTTTGATTTTTAGGGATTAACTGAAACCAAAACTGAAACCAAACCAATGTTTACCGTTGATGTTTTAGATGTCTGAAAGATTTTTTGCCATCAAACTCTGTTTGGCCAGTTATCCATGGGAATAAGACAATACACCACCAAAAAAACAAATGTCTACAAAGTGTTAAAGTGGATTTTTAGCCACTTTTTTTTGCACTCTGTTCTACCAATGTATTTACATATCAATGTCAAACATTCAACCAATCAAAAGCAGAGGTTCCACCAGTGATGAACCTGGAGGGGACGACGCAGGCCTGCACGAAGATCCAGTCCTCCCCCACAGAGGGCTATACAGAGAGCGAAGTGTCATTGGGCCAGGTCTTCTCTAGGAAGATCGAGGTCAAGATCCCTGCCAGCACAGCCAGCCCAGCCAGCACAGTTGTGGCAAACTGAAGATCACCCGGACATTGCCCCACAAATACATCGGTTCCAGCCTCGCAGGACTCCTGGAGTTCAGATGGACAACAACAACACCATCCCCACTGGACCTCTTTCACTTTTTTTTTTCTGACAGCACTGTGCAGACACTCTGCAACAACACCAACAAACAGGCAGCGAGAAACTTGGCGAGGGGGAAAAGCTACAAATGGACTGTTGTTTCTCTCCCTGAATTACATTGGACTCTTACTATTTGTAGCAATGTTGCCACTGAGCCATGTCCAGCATTACTGGAGAAGAAACCACATTTTCTCTGTGCCATTTCCAGCCTCTGTTATGACCAGGGACCAATTCCGAGTTTTGTCGTGGAACATCCACCTCAGTGATCCAGAGGAGGATGTCGAAAATGACAGGAAGAAGGGAACACAAGATCACGGCAGTTTGTTCAGAACCAGGCCTCTCCTTGATGACATCTGCACTGCCTGCCTTTCTTTTTACCACCCAAGGATCAACTTGGCCATCGATGAGAGGATGGTGGCAACAAAGGCCAAAATGGGTATGACGCAATACATGAGAAGCAAACCGGCAAAGTGGGGTTTCAAATTCTTTGTGTTGGCTGATTCCAGCAACGGCTACACCTTAGACTTCACAGTCAAGACCGGAAAAGCGAAGACACCCAGTGGGAATGGCCTGTCCTATGACAGTGTCATGAATCTTATCAAGCCATTATACCTGGGGACTGGTTACAACATTTATGTTGACAACTTCTATACCAGTCCCAAACTCTTTTCTGACTTGGTCAAAATGAAGTTTGGAGCCTGTGGGACATATCGGGACAACAGGAAAGGGTGCCCTTCTGGGAGAGCAAATGCTCTGAACAGCAAATCCCCCAGAGGATCCATCAGGTGGATCAGAGAGGACCCTCTCTTGTTTGTGAAGTGGATGGACACGCGGGAGGTGTCCTTGTGCTCCACAATTCACCCGGCTTTCTCTGGGGAGATGGTCCAGAGGAGAGTCAAGGACAGAGCTAGCCACTGGGTGGTGAAAAACAGTCCTTGCCCCACTCCCATCATGGTGTATAACAAGCACATGGGAGGGGTTGACCTGTCAGACCAACTGCTCCACCACAGGACATCTCGCTGGTACCGGACCCTATTTTTTCATTTGTTGGACATTGCAACTACTAATGCGTACATCCTTCACTGTGAGGTAAGCCAGACAAAACAGCCCATGATACATAAAGAATTTATGGAGGAACTCATAGCCCTGCTGTGTGGGACAGACAAGGCAGGTGCTTCCAGCAGCAGTCATGTTCCAGTTGCCATCGCCCAGCCCACAGATCCCAGCAAGAAGGCCACACAAGGCCGCAGGTCATGTGAACACTGCTGAAAAGTACACCAAAGGATCCAGATGACACCATGGAAGTGTAAGGCATGTGATGTGACACTCTGTGTCATACTGGACACAAACTGGTTTGAGGAGTGGCACAGCTGAGTGACGAGAGGAAAACGCCGAGGGGAACAGCCCTTATTTTTATATAGTTATGTAAAGTGTGTTCATTTTTTTTATTGTTTTACTTTGTTTCAAATGTGTTTCAGTGGAGTTTCAAAAATAGAGAAATCAATTCATTGAGCATGTTAGTGGTTTTTGTAATAAAAATATGTGAGTTTCTAAAAATGCTTTTCTAGATTGTCTAGTGTGTTTTGGTCCTGTGCATCTATACAGTATCTCAAATTGGCAAACTAATGATCAAGTCTTATAGGTGAGGTTGTGCTGAAAAAAAGGATAACAAGCATTGTGGGGAAACATTTTTTTAAAGTGGTATATAAAGGCAAAATGAAAAGCATAGCAAAATAGCCAAAACACCCAAAAATGGCCAAAGACCCAAAAGGGTCTTGGTATGAAGAATCAGAAAAACTGAGAGATGAGCTGATAGTTGTTTAGTCAGTTAACCAACTGGAGGGGTTAATTAACCAGTTTCCACTGCATTCTCTCACTTTCCCATATACTTTTGCCTCTGGTCTCTTATCCCCTTTCCATTCGCCTCCCCCAGGTGATGCAGCACCCCACTGAGGGGGGGCAGGTTCTGCCTCTGTGCAGCAACCAAAAAGACATGCTGGGCAAGGTGGCAGAGATCTGGATATTCTCCTTGTCCAGTCAGCCAATAGACCATGAAGAGGCAGCCCTGCAGGGGGGGCAGAAGATCAAATGCTCTGGTACGCTTCACCACTGCATGGCTTTCATCTGACTGAGGTCAAAACAGCACGACGCCATCATAATCACCCAATATAGATGGGCAGAGCAGGGATTTTCTCATTACTTTCACAGGAAAGAGATAGTCAGGCATCGTAGAACACTGTGAAAAAATATCTTTCTATGTCATTTACTATTTAGGACCTGCTGCACTGAAATATGTATGAAATCTCTTCTACACTTCAGCCTTTGATCTCCCTACTAGTAGGTTAATGTTCGTCTTCTGCCTCAGATAACTACTCGGAGGAGGAGTACGAGAGCTTCTCTTCGGAGCAGGAGGCCAGCGATGATGCCGTGCAGGGGCAGGTGAGTTGGCATTGAAACGGTTGAGGCATCACCCCTGTCTATACTATCATATGATATGTAACTCCCCTCTTAAACTAGATCAACCATGCTACTACCAAACACTGTCAAATAGCATGCTACAATCAAAGGCTAACAAGAAAATATAACGGATCAATATCCCAGCATACACGCTACTAATAATCTGCCATAGCAACCATGCTATTAGCAACAATGTCAGCTAGCATGGAATTAAACCATGCAATATCTGTAGTTGCACTGCTCAAAAATGAGAAGCAGAACCACTTTATTCAATAAATGTACAGAAATTCATCTTGGTGACATTTAATACCATGCTAACACAGCATGGGACAACATGACCTCACTACAGTCTACAATCTAGACTCCTTCTTCATTCCGTCTTGTCTTCAGGATCTTGAGGATGACGAGTACGACGTGCGAAAGCCAAAGAAGCAGAGGAGGTCGATTGTGAGGACCACCTCCATCACCAGAGTAAGATACCACAGCAAGACGTCAAGTATAACAAATCGCAAGTATAACAACCCCATTCTGAACAAAAGGAAAGAGAATACCCACCAATCATGCTTGAAGCTTTACTGTGCAGTGTGAAGTGAAGCATTCTGGGAGCAAGACTTTCTTTTTTTTTTTTTTTTTTTACCCTGCACCTTAGATATAGTTGTGTATGGGATCGATATTTGGGTATTTGGGTATTTTCTACATCTAAACAAGTTTGCATTGTTTTGTAGTGGATCACAGCTGAAACATATTTGTCCATTGCGGTGGAATGTGTTTCTCAAACATTTGAAAATTGATTGTTTCAGGTAAGGCTCCGATGCACGTGGGTGGTCAAGTGCCTAATAAGTTAAACATCTCAAGGCTGTTATGGTTATTATGGAGCTCAGCGAGCAGAAGCAGGAGATGAATGTTCCAGAAAGCAGATGAGGCATGATGTTGCTTGATTATTGATTTACATGAGCGCACACAGGGTGAATCGATATCCAGCCAACACTGCAAATGTCTCTACCGCTGGTAAAATAACTGAAATGGACGTGCCCCTGCTGAGCAATGGTTGCAGCGGTTTTTCCCTGTATTGGGTTGCTGAGAGCAGTGCAGTAAATCATAGCTCGTTCACAAACTGACGTGTGGTTGTGTATTTGTTCTCTTCACTTTTAGCAGCAGAACTTTAAGCAGCGAGTGGTGGCTCTCCTGAAACGCTTCAGAGTATCAGATGAGGTGCGTATTTCTGCCAATGCTGAAGGTCTGGGAATTTGATTTATTGTGCCTCTAGTAAGGATTTCTTTACTGTGTGTGTGTGTGTAGGTGTTGGACTCAGAGCAGGACCCCGCAGAGCCGCCCCCTGAGGTGGAGGAGGACCTGGACCTGGAGAGTCTGGACTTTGAGAACCCCAGTGACAGCGGACCGGAGCTGGATGACGATGACAGCGTCCTCAGCACACCAAAACCGAAACTCAAGTGAGTGGGTCTCATCAGTTGTGTGTGTGTGTGTGTGTGTTGACCGATATGGGTTGTAAATTTGGCCATTTTCATACCTAAAAATGACAAATGATATTCATTACCGGGTGAAAAAGCATCTGAAACAGCATTTAGATCATCATGGGACACTAAAAGTCTCCATTAAAACCCAGACTAATTCTTCTAGGTGGGCTGGCAGCTCCTTCAGGCAGGGTGAGGCAGGTTTCATTTCCAGGTTTTCCAGACTGCCACCCCCGAAGCTGTGGAGTAAAATCATATCCATCTCGATCATATCGGTGGTGGGCAACACCAAATTATTTTTTATGACATTTTTGCTTTTGTTAGTACACAATGCAGAGTGACAGAACGCTTTGTTTACATGAAAAATGGAGAAACCAAATGACATAAAATGCAGATTAAAAGCAGCGATTCATTTCAAAACAGTTCAAATTCCCTTTGTTGCTTCTGTCTAACCCCTTTTGTTCTGTTCCAGGCCATATTTTGAAGGCCTGTCCCTCTCCAGCTCTCAGACAGAGATTGGCAGTATCCACAGCAGCCGAAGCCACAGGGAGCCTCCTAGCCCGGTGAGACCAGTTACCCCGAGGCCTGGTGCATGCTTTCTTTGTGGCTAGATGCCCGTCTGCCTCGGCACTCCTGCTTCTCACGCTTCTCACGCTTCTCACGCTTCTCATGATGACTCTGCACCGGAAAACTCCAGTTCTTTTGTGGATCTGTAGGAAAATTCAGCTCCCCACGTCTCGCAGCAAGAAAAAAATAACCCCACCAGAATTGGCCAGTAGTTCCAGTTTCTCAGTTGGTTTCACATTTCAGACCTCACATACGACACAGTTGTTTTGGCCTCAATTGTGTAATTTTGACCGTGCACTCCCTTGTGTCCGTTTCCGCGTGAAGCATGAACCGGCTTTAACACCACAATGAATCACACTGTAATAAATCCACTATACAATACCAGATCCCTTCAGCAGGGACGTGATTTTTCCTCATTCATTTCAAATGAGCTAATTGTTTTTCTGCCTTTTTGTGTGTCTGATCCCATCCCTGCTTCAGGATAGCATCTTTTACCAGGGGGCTGACCCGCAAAACCACTGCACTGCACTGATGGGTGCTGAGCAACACCATTGAAGCAGAATTGCCTTAATTGCCTTGCTCAAGGGCATACTGACATTATTGAAGCAAGGGAGAGCAGCACTTGTGAATTTCCCCCTCTCAGATTTTCCCATTGGTCTGCAGCTTTAATTGAGCAATATTCTGGCCACATTTGTTTATCAAACCACAGGATTTCGCTGAACCAAGTGTCCATCACAGTGTTTTGTTAAACAATGCTTTATTTTCTGTGAAAGCCAAGTCCCTAGACACCATTAAAACATTTAATATTCCTCTTACTGCTCTTGTTCCAGATTGACCAAGACAAAACCAAGTGTGGTGGAGCCAAGTTCCAGGGAGACAGTGTCTCTGATAACGTTTCCTTTGTGAGTATTAACACATGGAAAATGAATTTGATCACTTCCGGGTCTTTAAAAGTTTAGGAATTGCAACTATATATTTTGTGTAGGTGTAGACCCACACTCACTCAACACAGTGATATTTGCTGTTGTTGCTATAGCTTGTAGTGGCCAACTTTACAGTTATTTACAACTTTACAGTATACTGACCAAAATTTTCAAAGGCCAGTCAAGACATTTTAAATTTGAAATGGAAATGTGCGTATGTTATCCTGAATCCTGTTCCTGTGTTTCTCTCTGGTTGTCATCCTGCAGGAGCAGCCAGAGGCAGTAACTCCGACCACAGAGCTGGAGATGGACAACATGGACACGTTTTTAGAGAGACTCCCACCAAGTGGCAAGATGACCAAGACAGAGTCCCTCATCATTTCATCCAATAGGTAAAAATAAATAAATATCATCCATTACCAGTTCATCAAAGCCCTGTCGTCCACCCTCAACTCTCCACCTCACTAATTTCCTTGATCACACTTCCTCGTCTCCTTTAATTTCAGGCAGGAACCTAAACTGGCAGGAAGACGAGGCAGGAGCACATCGCTGAAGGAGCGCCAGCCCAGCAGGCCGCAGAATGAGAGGGCCAACAGCCTGGATAACGAGCGGTCCCTTGACACACGGTGCCACCTACAGGTAGGGGGAGAGAACTGCAGGCTAAACAACTACTGTATTATGGCTCAGGATAAGAATAATGTTCTTCATGATGTTGCAAATAAATGTAGTTTAGTTAGAAATTAAATTGGTTTAAACTGAATGAATTTGAAGACAAAGTCCTCACAGGTAGAACAGTCACAATACTGGACCCTGATTGGCCAACGACACCAGCTCCTCTAATTCAGATGAGGTAAACCTGCCTCTTTACCAACCATGATATTTAGATTTTAAATCGGAACTTCTGGCAAAATAATTGAATCTTTTTTGCTTCTGGAGTCTTGAAAGTTTAACTGGAGGACACTCATCCAAAGCATCCTCCAGTACCATGAGTGGATACCTTTTTAGCATTGGTGGCCCCAGTTTGACACAAACCCTTAACCATGGCAGTGTTAGTGACCACATAGTGAAAGCGCTGAGGAGATCCAAATCAAGAGTCAAACCCCTGGGTCCTGATCAGAGGCCACATTCTTATTTTTTTCACTTCCCTAGATCCCAAGGAAGACTGTGTATGACCAACTAAACCACATCCTGGTGTCGGACGACCACCTGCCTGACAGCATCATCCTCATCAACACGTCAGACTGGCAGGGCCAGGTACGAAATGCCAGCAGAAGCCTGAAATACCTCCACTTTCTATGCCTTTTCTTCAAACCCTGTGTTTTAAAATTCCTTTGAAGGGATGAGAATATGACAATGATAAGTTTTTTGAAAAAAAGTGACACGTACTCTTAACCCTTGTGCCGTTAACTCCAGTCACACTCACCTGTTTTTGGGCAGCCCTATAAAACTCTTTATTAGCAACCATAAAGCATTACGTTCCCATCTCATACTGTGCTACACCTTTTAACCAACCTAATTCGTCATCGTTATCACAAGATATACACTTGTCATCATTTACAATCTCTAATCCCACATTTAACTGAAATTACACCACTTGTTTAAGAAAAATAACCACAATTAATGCATTATTGTGAGTATAGTAAAGACTAGAAGAAACTATGTTGAGTTATTATGACAGATTGGGACGTATCAAAGGGAGAGCCTGGATATTAGAGAGGTTTGGAGGGAGAGAGCAATATATATGACATATCGGGGATGTATTTGTGGTTGTGTGTCACCTGGACTGATACTGTGGCACCTCAGGGGAATAGTCAGACGTCACAAACCCAATCTGTGGGCAGATTCCTGGAGCAGATCACGCAGTAGGCAGGATTGAAACCAAAACGTTCACCTTTAATCATGAACTTGTCTTGTACATTAAATTCTTTGGAGGATCTTCAACTGCTCTCTCTCCTTGCAATGTGGAATCCACTCTTATGTCTCTTGCGAGGCAGTCAGCTCCCACCTGGCTGATAAGTAACACCCCTCAGCTGGGCCAAGATTGCCGCCTGGCTGTTGTCTGCTGGGAAATGTAGTCTTTTCCCACAGTACCCAGATCGTAGTTGGTGAGGATAAAAGAGGAGACAGGTGTACAATTCTACCTGTGTAAGTGTTGGTGTGCACATTCATACCAAGATGTATGAGTGTGTTTGTGTACTTATGTGTGAATTTGATAAAGAAGGGCTAGCATGCACTGAGAACAGTCATAGCCATAGAGGGAGAGAGAGAGCATTGCACCATGTTGTGGTTGTGTGTGAGAAAAGAAAAGGTTCTTATATCCAACAGATGTAATGTTTTATTTGGATGGTGTGGTTCTCGCGGGGGAGCAGGTGTGAAGTAGGGTGAGAGGGGGATGGGACAACACCTGGTGCTTTGTAGCTGTGTGTGTGTGTGTGTGTGTGCGCGCATGT
>OOFE01026588.1:3045-13845 GCA_900323365.1 Monocentris japonica | reverse complement strand
GCAGACAGACAGACAGACAGACAGGCAGGCAGACAGGCAGGCAGGCAGACAGGCAGACAGACAGGAGCAGGATTAACCAGTATGTGCTTCAGTCTGCTACCAGCTCATATCTGTATGTTCTCTTAAGGCTGTGTGTTTGGCTGTTCTAGGATCTGGTGTTGGATCCTCTGATCTCGTCAACAGGCCGACTGTGATGATCAGAGGATCAATAACACCACATTTGATTTCCGTCTGTCTTCCAGTTTTGGCCAAAACACTCTGAGTTGGAGCTGGAGAAGAGTCAGCTCAGTGAACCCGAACAAACTGTTAGCTAGCTAACTAGCCAGCAGGCTAACATGGGACTACTAGCCACTGCTAACGCTAGCTTCTACTAGATACGTTAGCTAGTGTGCTAGCCAGATGTGTTAACAACAAGACAGTGATGATTAGCTGACCAGATACTATGGTTATCTAGCTAACAAGCTACATGATCTAAATCAATCAGATGATCAGTGATCAAATGATCAGTTCAGTCAGAAACAGAGATTAACCATTAACCAAGATTCAGTTCTGTTGAGACAGAAACACAATCAGCTGATCAGAGGTCTGAATGTGTTTCTGTTTAGAGTCTGTGATACGAAACCGTTTGCTCTATGGATGCTGTGTAATCCTGTTCCATTCAATTCAATGAAATCCGATTTAATTTCATTAGAAAACTTTAATCGTTGCATCGCGGCAACTGAAATGTTCCATGAGAACGAGCTGAGATCAACAGGAACACAGTTCATCTCCTTCAACAGCTTTGGAGGCAAAAATATTAATGATGATGATTGGATCATCTGTGAGGCTTTCAAAGCCCCTGCAGATATATTTTTCCAAAATGCCAAACCCTTTGTTCTGAGTAGTTGGATTCTGTACTTGGTCCACAATTAGCCAAATATAATAAGCCAGTTTTCACAGAGCTTAAAGGAGTCCATTAATATCTGACTGGGGAGAGAGGATTAGAGGCTTACCGCCTCCTCTCAGGGAAATGAAACATCACAAACATTCATTTATATAGAAACCTGGGAAGGAAAAAAGGAAGGAACGGAGGGAAGGGAGCAAGGAAGGAAGGAAATTAACCCAGAAAGAAACAGAAAAATAAAACAGTTTCAATGGTTCTCAACCGTCATTGGAGCTGATGAAGCCTATGACACGTCTCTACAGCAACAGGGTCAACGGTCAATGACTATGATGTTACTTTTCATCTCAAATTGGAGGCGGGGTCATAACGGATCAATTTCCTGCATCATAAAGGAATGGAAATTACTCCGTACAATTCCTGCTATATTGATCGATTACACACCAACAATGAAACAACGAGATCCATGAATCTAAGATACAGTCAGATTAAGAAACACTTTTGATTTCTGTCTGAAGATTTCATCTGCTGTTGGACGTTTGATAGTCATTCCTGAGGTGTTACGAGGCTGAACAGCTCATTTCATAGCTTCCTCAGACCGGCATGCAACCTACAACTTCATCCCTGCATGTTGCGACTTACGTGATGGATGACCTGTGCTACGTGAGGGCATCCCTGTCCCTGTTAGGGTTGGACTCACCGACCCAGGGGCAGGGTTTGGTCCAGCAGTATGACCACCATCTGGAGCAGCTAGTAGGTGTGGCTGTCCGGCCCATTCGGTGGCAGGTAGTTCAGGTTAAAGTTAAAAACGGTGTGGATCACAAAAACAACAACCGTATCACAGAGCTCACAGGTTTACTTGTCCACGCAGCATCGGTTCCTTGTCTCTGGCCAGATGGTCTTCCACACCCAGGCCTACAGGTGTTCCACCTGAGGGTAATGAGGAGTCTGACCCCGCCCCCACATATGTGACATCAGTCTGGCCCCGCCCTTGAACCCGCATACCCTAAATCATCATAATCATCTGTGCTTTTTAAATACTAAGAATCAATATCAGGCGATGGAATGAGACTCTTCATACAGCATGGAGGCCCCACACCCACCTTTCATCTGTTGAGCACCTTTTTAAGCTGACATGAAGCTTCATGACATAAATCATAGTATCATCAGTCTAGTCAGTTACAGGACCAGAGGGTCTTTTAGGGGGAAGAAACATACACTCATGCTTTTCTGAAAATAAAACTTTTGTGTCTGTTGGTGGTTGTTAGAGGTCAGAGTTCACCAAACATTTTTACCACTACATCACCATCACCCCCTCCACACACACACACACTTTCCATG
Source organism: Monocentris japonica (assembly GCA_900323365.1). Classification (NCBI taxonomy): domain Eukaryota; kingdom Metazoa; phylum Chordata; class Actinopteri; order Trachichthyiformes; family Monocentridae; genus Monocentris; species Monocentris japonica. The sequence goes on along the minus strand of OOFE01026588.1, from coordinate 11,624 downwards.
TTCCACTCCTGTTCAACACTGTGGGCCCCACAAGCCCAGACGTGGCCCCTGTAAACCTGGTGGTGAGTAAGATGGTATTTATAGCAGGTTTGACACCAATCCTCCTCCGTCACCAGCAAGCTGCCAGAGGACGACTGGATTCACCTCAGGCTGTATGGGGTGGAGACTGAACAGAAACCGTCTAGGGACTAAAACCACTGACACAAACTGATGCTGGTCCATGTGTTTAACTCTCCACTACTGGTTGAATAGAGGCTCAGTGGACTCCAAGAGTCTGAGTCCACTTATGTTGCATCATTTCTCATCATTTCTCAAAGATCTCAGATGTTGATAATAACATTATGTCACTTTAACATCTTCACATCGATCCTCTGGACCCTCGTTGCTCCTCAGGGGTTTCAGAGAAACATTTCAGATGATCCAGAATGGAGATGAAGTTTGTTCTTGTACCATCAGCACCAGACTACCAGACCCTCCTCCTCCTCTGCTTCTTCCTCTTTTCCATCTTCCTCCTCCTCTTCTCTCTCTGTCTTTCTTTTTGATTTTTCTGCTTCTCTCTTGTCCACTCTTTCTCCTTTACTGTTTCCCTCCATGTTTTCTCTTATTTTCTTGCGCTCTTCTTTCTCTTCACCCCTCCCTCCTCTTTTCTCCTCACTCTCTCTGCATATTTTTCTCTTTCTTGTTCTTGCTTTTTCTTCTCTTCTCTTCACCTCTTCTCCCTCCCTCCTCCTCCAGTGTCTTCCTCTTTCTTGTTCTTTTTGTTTATCTCCACTCCCTCGTCTTTTTCCCTCTAACTGCTCTTTCCATCCCTCCATCGCTTATTCTTGTTCTCTCTCCTCTATCTCTTTCTATTTTCTCTCTTTGCCCCTTCTGTCATTTTTCCTCAAACTCTTTCTCTAACGCTAACTGATTCCTCGTCAGTGTTTTGGGGGCAACTTGAAGCCAGAAGTTGAGAAGTGCTGAAGGCTGCTGGCTGTGGTCAAAGTGTTGCCTCACAGGAAGCCAGGTGGAGGTGTTGAGACAACTTCTCACAGAGAGACAGACAGACAGACAGACAGGGAGACAGACAGGGAGACAAGGAGACAGACAGGAGAGATGGTGGGTCTGAGGCGAATGCTGTTGCCTGTCTCTCTGCTGCCTCCCTCATCCCTCCATCCTCCTCCAGCATCTTTATTCTTAGTTTAGGCAGCCGCGCTACAAACCCACACTCAGCCCACACAGGAGCTGAAGATCTGCTGTTACCCATTTTATTTTTATATTCTTTTTTCTTTTTCATCTCACCTTTATTTAACACTTGGGAAGAGGGCATCAAGTTTTCATACAAGGAGGGAACTCTTCAGAACGATTCAGTTAAAACCTTCACACGTCGGTGAGTCAGATTCTGCAGTGATCATTCATTCAGTCTCAGAAAGAAACAGAAAGCATCAAACCAAACCTCTGATCCAGACGGGAGAACCAACAGTACAACCAACAGAAGGAGGTCAGAGGTCACTGGGGATAAAACTTGTGTTGGTTTGAACTAGTTAAGCTAGTTGTAAACTGGTTTGAGCTGGTATGAGCTGGTTAAGATGGTTGTAAACTGGTTTGAGCTGTTTTGAACTGTTTGAACTGGTTAATATGGTTGTAAACTGGTTCGAGCTGGTTAAGCTGGTATGAACTGGTTTGAGCTGGTTTGAACTAGTTAAGATAGTTGTAAACTGGTTTGAGCTGGTCATCTAGCTACCAGCTACCAGCAGGGTTTTGCTCTAGAATTAGAATCTGAGTGAAAAACAGAAAATGTTCCTGTATTTTTGCCGAACTGATTAAAGCCTTTCATTAGCTACCGATGTCTAAAACACAAAACCAGATCAACACATTTAGAGGAGACAGGAAGGACGCTGAGCTCAGAACAGCATGTTAAGACAGAAACAAGCCTACCAACCAATCTAACCGAACTAAACTAACCTAACTACCAAGCTGCTAGAGTGTGAGGTCGAGGCAGTTTAATTCACTGGCCTGGGTGTTGCAGGACTCAGTGGAAGGACAGACACATACCGCCCCCTGCTGGCCAGGACAGGTACTGCACATGAAGAGTCTTAGGGTTTGACTGATATCTGGTACAAATATCATCTTTTGATGAAAATCAAATCTTGTCAACTCTGATATGATTCACAAGGTAATATTCCACATAAAGTACATACTACATGCCTCACATACATACATAGATACATATATAACATACATGTTATATGTGTGTTATATATGTGTATTACGTATGAATGGTGAAATCTCCACCATTGGAGAAAACATCCTCTGAGTATTTTAAGACCTTTGTGTTTTTTAATACTGACTAGCTACATGGAGCAACATGGATAGATGCATCTGCAGTATTTTAACTAAATGCTGCACCAGAATAGCACAACAACAGCATCCATGTAGTAGAAAACCAGCCTGGAGTCACCTGAGGAGCTCCGGTCAGGCTGCAGCCCTCTGTTGTCATTCTACATTAACTGACTTCAGACCTGCAGATAAGGGCTGCAGAGATAAACTGAGTGTTGGTGACTCACATCCTGAAGACGGGCAAAATCAAGATACCCAACTCCACTTTCACTTTCTATTCAACACAAGGCTTTCAAACTAACTAACAAATCATTCCATAGTCTTGCGTGAAGCCGCAACAGTAAATACAACATGGTGTTCCTCAGCCTTTACCTCTGGGTGCATTTCATTTCTTCATCTATCCTGTATTTCATCAGGAATTCTCTCTGAGATCCTGAACAGGAACAGAAACACCCGAGAACCAAAATCAAATCAGAAAAATGACATCAAACATAAGAAAGTCCACAATACAATTCAAACAGTCAGCAACACACATGGACATACATCATAAAAAGCAAACATCCTAGAAAATAAAATATATATATATTAATAAGGATATCAACCTCAATCTAATGACATGAAGACATGATGATATTTAGCTTTGATTCCTGTTTCCATAAAAACCATCAAAGCTGGAGGACGTTCTGCTGCTCGTTTGATCTCCACTAGTTGGTTTGAGTTTCTGTGGCTTTCGGTTGAATATAAAACAGGATGTGGTGAGAGAGGAAGCTGCCGTCTTTGTCTCTCTACCGCTCTCTCTCTCTCACATAGGAACTGATGTCATCTGGTTAGAATGAAGGACAAACTGTTGGTGTTGAACGCAAAACCATCTAAAGAAGCTTATGAAGTGTAATACTGAATATAATCCTGAATGTGATGAAAAAGACTTTCAGATGATAAACACAAACTACAGTTTCTTTCTGAGGGAGAAATTTACTGAACTACAGAAGCACAGCAACTTTTATTCATCAAAAGTAAGAATTCATGTCAGAAACACAAATTACTCAGGCAAACAACAGGAAGTATTTTCTGAAGGAGAAATGAATGGGCTTAATGCTGCATGCTTGGATCAAAACCTCCCGTTAAACACCATTAGCTTCACCTGTGAGTCTCCACATGAACATTTGCAGCTTCTCAAAATGAAGGTGGGGTTTCCCAATGACACTGACCTGGGATCTGTTTCTGCAGTATCCTCACTAATATTTAATCTTAGGTGAGATGACTGAAACTGATTCCTCGTCAGCATTTTGGGGGCAACTTGAAGCCAGAAGTTGAGAAGTGCTGAAGGCTGCTGGCTGTGGTCAAAGTGTTGCCTCACAGGAAGCCAGGCGGAGGTGTTGAGACAACTTCTCACAGAGAGACAGACAGACAGACAGGGAGACAGACAGACAGGGAGACAGACAGGAGAGATGGAGAGTCTGAGGCGAATGCTGCTGCTCGTTTCTCTGCTGCTTCTTCTGGGTAAGAGTTAATGTGATAAAACTTACTTGCGATCAGTTTTACTGTTATTATACTGACTCACATTCTTCACATTTCATTCAGTATCTGTGAGATGAAGAGCAGCTGGTTGTCTTCATGTTAGAGGAGGTGTCACTTTGGTCCAGTGGTTGGAATGAAACTTCAAATGTTGTTAGAGAAATTATAGTATAAAGCCAAATAACATTCAGAAAGACATTTAACAGGAAATGATGTCAGTTGGTATGTAGGACTAATATACAGAGATATAGAAAGATATAGAGATCATCCTCTGGTTTGATGGAGGATAAACTCCTACGGTTTCAGTTTGTGGTTCAGTTTCCAACACAACATCTGAGGTGCTCAGTTCATCTGACTGACTATTAATAATAATAATAATAATAATAATAATCTGTTTGTGTTGTTGAGTCTAACTGCTGTTCTTGATCTTGTTAAAATCATCAGGACATTTCAGTCTCCTTTGTATTTTTCACCTCATCAGACAAATAACATTACTGATACTGTTGTGTTCTATATCTATCTGTATATATATCTATATCTATATATCTCTATATATATCTATATCTCTACATTGCTATATCACCCACTGACTGCTTGACCTGCATCGTTTTAGGAAATCAGAACCGAATATCTTTCTGATTTCAGATCAAAATAGTTTCCAAAGCTGTAACATGATTTATGATGACGTCATGTTGTGAAGGTTTTATGCTCGTTTGGGTCGAACCTGTTGAACGTCACCGTGTTTGCTAGGTATGGGCTAGTATAGCTAGCTAGAACTTGGAAGGTCAGCTAGGCTAACAAGCTAGCTAACCTAGATAACTTAGCTTGTATTGTTTCAGTTAGCAGCAGAACGCTAGGCTTCATAATATCAGCTAGCTCCTCTCTTACCTCTTGTGTTTTTCAGTCTAACATTACAAAAACTGTGGTTGTTTGGCTCCGCCCACTGAGGTTTAACTCAACCAATGAGATTATTTCTGCCTCCCACAAATGTTTGGAGATCTAAAACCACAAGGAGGCACTGAGCAGCATGCTGGTGTCAGGGTCAGCTGACCTGTCCTTGTTATTTACATTGTCCGGTACACTGAGAGCTTCATCTAGACTATGGTGAAAGAGCACGCTGCCACTGGTGACCTTTGACCTAACAAAGACACCTCAGACCAAAACATTGTCCACAAATATTTTGCATTTAGCTGCTGCTGTCGCCCAGAGAGACAGCCACCCCTCTACCCAATAGTTGGATTGACTAGTCCTCGTTAGTCTCTTCTACTGTGACTCACCAGACCAGCACTTTACCATGACGTGACTCTCTAATCCAATGAGGTTCCTGTATCACCAACATTCCATATGACCACCAGAACGGAGGTCAAGGGTCAGAGGTCACGGTGCCCTGACATTTGATGTGGCTTATATGTCCTTTCCTCCAGAGAGAACGACGGCAGGCAGCCAGAAGGGAAAGTCTGTACCTGGATCTCCATATAACATCAGTAAAAACGACGAGGGCCTTCGGCACGCTGTACTCACCGCCACCGAGTCCTTCAACAACCAATCCAACGACGCCTTCCTCTTCAGACCCTCCGCTATCGATGGAGCACAGCGGCAGGTACAGAAACGATGGGCAGCTACTCTACATTCATTACTGTGCTGATGCTGTGTGGAGAATGGTTACCACCGCCAGTCCCATACTGGTACTGGTCCAGTATGTCCAGGAACCAGTCCCATACCGGTACTGGTCCAATACATCCAGGAACCAGTCACTAGTCCCGTACTGGTCCATTACATCCAGGAACCAATCCCATACTGGTACTGGTCCAAGACATCTAGGAACCAGTGCTATACCGGTACTGGTCTAGTACATCCAGCCACCAGTCCAATATTGGTACTGGTCCAATATGTGGGTTGGAAATCCACCCAGATGTTCCAACTTCTTCCCGAACACGGTGGGTCAGACTTGGGAAAAACAGCAGCTGAAATCATTTTGAAGTCTTGGTGCATCAGATGTATTAAATAAATGGATAAATGATGTAGAACCCAAACCTGCAACATAACGACGTCACCTTGAAGAGTTCATAGGCCAGGGAATGTAGAGTGTTGCTCCTTCCTGGATTGTTGGTTGTGTATCTGCCTCAGCTTGATTGTCTCTCAGCCAGTCACAAGCTCTGTAGCTCCAATGGATCTGCCCCGTTTCCTCAAACTGACTTAGTTCAGCTAAGGCCAAAGGAGCTCAAGCCACAAGCACATGGCAAGCTTCGATTGAACTGAAGAGTTCTTGATTCACCTTCGCCGAAGGCTTTTGAATTTACCATTTCCTTTGGTGAGTTTGAAACTGCTCACTGGACTTCAAGTCATATTTCATTACAGTTTAAATCACTAGAAATGATCCAGTTAGAGAATGACTATTACAATTAAAGGCTTTCTTCCCACCACTATGATCTCTCCCTGAAGTCTTCCCTTATGGTACTAAAGGTGATCAAATGGGTCATATGTGACATGAGAACCATTGCTTCAAAATCTAGTGGATCCAGTCTGTGAAGAGTAAGATCATTCATTTTATCACTTTACATTTTCAAACTGGTTGATCTGCCGTAGAAACCAAATTGACTTATTTCCTCTGGTGTTGTTTCAGATCATCAAGGGGATCCGGTACATCGCCGAGGTGCAGATTTCCAGAACAGTTTGTCACAAATGGGAAACCCACAGAGATCTGTCCAGATGTGACTTCCAGCCAGACGGACTCCTGCAGCAGGTGACGAACTGCAGACCCACTATACTGTATAGTATACTATGTGGTTTACAGTATACTGTATACTACAGCAGAGTACGGTAGTTATGGGGGTTCAGTGCTTTGCTCCTCGGTGCCTCCAGTCAACAGAGATAAATGAGAAACTCTTTATCAGGCTTATTAACTGACTTCAGTGCAGTGGTTATTGGTTGGTCGTCAGTTTTCTTTGTTCTACTTTTCAGACGTTCAAGTGTCACTTTGAGGTTTGGGTGATACCCTGGCGCCACGTGATTAAGACGCTCTTCTTCTTCTGCAAACCCTGAAACCTGCCGCCTGATGTACCAGCAGCAGAGTGGCAGCTCATAACAGCAATACTCTTTCAGTTAAGAAAATAAGATGACCTGCTTCCTCCATGGCCTCTGGGCTGCTGCCACTCATGATCTAGTGTGTAAAATTAAACTGGGCGAAGCCTTAATCTCTTTTTGACACAATAAAAAGCATCAAAAGGATCTCGACTGCTCAGGTCAGTTTGTTAAGGGGAATATGTGGGGCCTTAACTGATGATCATATCCAGAAACTTCCACTGAGGTCAACAGTAGAATCAGCTCCAATGCCTGGATCACAACATAACCAGCAACCAATAGTAAGTGTGTGAAAGGTCAGAGGTCACAGCAGCCTGATAATATATGGGACATGTAGTCCTGTGACCCTGACTCATCCTGGTGATGGGGAAGGGAAGAAATAAGACCCAGAGTGAACAGATTTCTCACCATCACTTCTTTACCCAACGCCTCAACATCTCTACAGTGTAACGTCCTGAACACGTGAACGCTTCCAGAGAGGAGCTGCAGCTAAACCCGCTGGGTGTTGAACCGACCGCTGATACCAGTCTGAATTATTCACAGGCTCTTATGAAACAATGCAGCAGCCAGCGGGCTTGTTAAGATGCAGTTAGCCTCACACTGCGGAAAGCAAAAGAGGAGGGCCTCCTCATGCAGGTCCTGCACCGGGAGGCCCTCTATATCACATATCAATAGACGTGCCTTCGACCACAGACTCCCATTTGTTAAGATTTTATCCAAAGAAACTCCATCTGAGAATGTTTGTAGTTTGTCATGAAGAATTATCACACAATATAATTCACTTTATAGAACAGAGTCAGATCTGTATTAAGTTGACAGTTTAATACTGAAACATTTCCAGACGTAGACTTCAACATCTTCAGTGTCAAGAAGCTTTGATGCTCTCAGGTTAAAACTCATGAAGCTGAAGCTCTGACAGCAGAGACTAGTCGAATGCAGATGAAGGGAAACAAAGTATTTACAGAGAAGCCAAATATACACATTACAATAAATCCGCTCAGATTTGTAGGTGCCAGAAATGACACCGGATCAGTGGTTTTCAGCGGATATTACATTTTTGATCTTGTGTGTGGGGCAGTGCAAAACAACCAAATAGCAAAAAAAAGACATCAGAAAAACACAAAAATCAATATGGCACCTTCAACAACTCAAAGAATCAATTCACCTCAACAAAAAGCACTGATCTGAGTCTCAAATGGTAAATTAGGAGGAACTGCTGAACTGAAATCAGCTGATAGGCGGCATCATGGTGAGACTACATGCAGGAAGTCACTCCATCACCTCCACTGCTAAATCATTCGTCTTTTAGGGCCTCTGTTGACCTCTAGAGGTGACCAGTAGGAATTACAACACTGATGGACTCGATCTCCTCCTACACAAGTCTGTCCATCCTTCTCAGAGCTGGCGGAGGTCCAGCTTGCAGAGGTATGGCGAGCGGAAGGAGCCCAAGTACAGATGCCCATCATGCTCATGGGCCTCGCTGACGTAAGCCGCCACCAGGCCGTGGGGGTCGTGGAGACTCCGGGTACAAACTCCGCCATCATGGAGCTCCACCACCAGGCTGTAGCGAGGGACAAACTTCATCAGCACCTCCTGGCTGAAGAGCTGGGAGAGCAGGAAGGAAGTAGAAGGGAGGTAGAAGAGAGGGGGAATAAAAGTGCAAC
>OOFE01026567.1:6383-19747 GCA_900323365.1 Monocentris japonica | reverse complement strand
GAAAATACATAAATGCATCTGACCAACTATCAGCTGGATCAATGGAAGCTGCAATTCGCAGCATACATCTGTTGCACCTCAACTTTCTGCAGTGGCTTCCTCCCCTAGTCTGTTCTCCATTACAGATGACCAAGGAAACAACCTAGAAAGGGGAAATTCCTACAAGGCATCCACTGAATAGTCTTTACCTTACTTGCTGCATCTAAGTGGAGGAATGGACAGTGGACAGGGGAAGAAGGCCCATCGAGATGCATCGTTGTATTTAATGCACCTCCATAACGCCTGTTACCTGACCCTGTGCTGCTAACAAGCAGGCTACATCTTCCTCTCCCCACAAACTAACTTTGCTTTGGAAAAAATAAAACAAAAAAAAAAAAAAAACTTACCCCAATGTGGGAATTATCATTATCACAAGCCTCGTTTCACAGTTTGTCAAAAATAACATTGAACTGCAGATGACCAGAATGGAAAGTGTGGCGTTCCGTGGTGCAAAAAGGACAGGGGTGGGAGGGAAAGGGCTCTTTTTTTTCATAAATTGACTATTTTTCTTTTTTCCCCCCAGTGGCACCAAAGACTTGTGATCTTGAGGCAAAACAGATCATAAAAAAAAACCTAAATAATATGCAAGTGTCCAAATTCAGTTCTTTTAGAGTCTATTGTAGAAAAAGAGGAAAAACTGATAAATTGAAGATCAGCAAAGCAAGTTCTCGGTTCTCAATTCTTCTCCTCAGCCTTCACCTCCTTTTTCTCCTCTTCTTTCTTTTCCTCTGATGTCTTGTCTTCTTTTACAGAGAGCTCCTCCAGTTTCTCTGCCACTTTGTTCGCGCTATCAGTGCTGCCTGTGGTGGAAAAGCGAAATGTGTTGTCAGCTAAATATTTGTGCTAGGAAGGTTTGAACAAACCATTTGCTTGCCATCAACCTGCCTGTGAGTTTGTCTTGCACAGATGTCAGTATGACTGCCACTTGGACCGTGCATCCCAACCACCATTAATCTAACTCATAAGACTATCCGATCTCTTCATAAAGATGCTCTATGTTAAGAGGAGTTATCGTAGGTGGAGCATGCGGTCTTTTTCCATGATCGGTAATATTGGAGAACCCAATTAAGCTGTGAAATCGGAATTGTCATGTTGCAGAGCATACCGACAAGCCTTTCAGAAGGCCAGTAAATGCTATACTCTGCATATTAGTGTAGCAGACAGAAAAAGTTCCAGGCTGGAGTGAGCAGCAAAGAACAGAGTGAGTCTGCATGCTGAGCATGTGTAAATTAAAGTAATTTAATGTGTATTGTTAACCCCAGTAGGATCCCTTCTCTGGCAAATCCACATTTTTAAAGCTGTTTGAAGTGAGTTATGAATGTGAAAGAAGAGGAGGATATCTGTGTGATAGAGGTTTGCCCCATTACACATCACTGATGTCCGGGTAAAACAGACAGCCACAGAAGAGCCATCCCTTCTCTGTACTGATATGCTGCAGATTTCAACCAGTAGGGGGGGAAATGAGCCAGATTTACTGTGAAGCACAACTGCTACCACATTTGCTCAGAAACGTTGGTATGATGATTAGGATAGCTTTTATAAATTTAAAATTTCTATGCATTTACAACTCAAGTGTGTTTTTTTTTACCTGTTGCCTCTTGAAATTTCTTGACCTCCTCCTTGCACTCATCAAACTTCACCTTGAACTTCTGAGCATCTGAAAACAGAACAGTGTTAGTCATGACATTGCAATGATACACAGCAACGCTAGTATGGGATTAGCTGCTAATGGATGACGTCCAAAGGTTTAGCTGCAGCCAACGTTAATGCTGGCGAATACTCACTTTCTGCATTGAGGAAGCGTATTGCCAGAAGTTCAGGTTTGGGACTTTCGTCTGCAAAATCTGCTAGCGTGTTCCAAACCCAGGCCCTGTCACTGCCAGTGTTGGGCTTCAGCTCCATTATAGGGCTAACTGAAATTCACAAGAGGGGGAAACGTTAGGATACACCAAGCCAGAGATACCACCAAGCCTCATATATAATATGTACCTAGTGGTTGCAGAATTACTACAGGAACATTCATGCCTTTTGTGTTTTTGCTAGTGCATCATTTGTATTATTATGATAACTCTTCCACCAGCAGAAAGGTAAGGATGCTGAGATCATTTAAGGTTGAATGCCAGCTCTTCAAACTACCAATAACCTTGAGATGAGCATGCTACACCCAGTCTTCAAAATAACTACTTGCACCCTGGCGATGACCTAGAGACCAATACTTCCCACAGGTATCACAGAATTGTGAGGTTCTGGGAATACTGTTTTATCTTATGAGCAATTGATATCATGAAAAATAAATTGAAAAATGTAACCAACAAAATAGACTAGAGCTGCATTTGTGTATATCAGAAAATATGCTTGTGTTAGCTATGGGATGATGAGGCCAAAATGCACATGTACATACATACATGCATGCATGCATGCATGCAGAGGTGGACTTTATGTGCTTGTACGTATGCAGCTTTCAAACCAACGGTCCAAGGAGCACTACATTCTGCTATAGCCTACATATTCTGTCATGCCATACATTTACTTTGGGAGCCAGCACTCAAAGTCATCCTGTTATTATAGCTGACAGTTAATGTTTGTGTTCTTTCTCTGTAACTTTATTAGGGTGAAATAAAGCTGTCATTATCACTATTATGAATTAAAATCGCTCATTTGACTCACTGTGATGATTGGCGCAAATCTTCAAGGTCCGGTCTCTCCTCATCAGTAGGCGGATCGTGCCCTTCTCTTTATGTTTCAACAGCTTTACGTCACCTGTGCCTCGCTCCTTCCACTCTGGAGGGTCGTTCTCAGAGGCAAAGCGGTACAGCTTGGCCCGCCTGGGGGGAGAAAAGTCATCTTCATTCACAGGATGTCGCTGGCAGCGATGTCACAGTGTTAATTAAATTGGATCACCAAACCATCACGCTATCTCCCACAAATAAAGATTGCATTAAATCAGTAGTTCTGTTATATGTGGGTGATCAAAACAACCTCTTAGGAGCAACTTACATTTTGAAAAGTTCCTCCTCATCCTCCTCTAATGTTTTCACCTCCTGCTCTGGAAGAGACACGATGGGCTCAAATTGGGGATCATGGTTTGAGTCCTCTGTATTGTCTGTGGAGGTGTCATGTTCTTCTTGGTCCTGGTTGAAGGTAGAGGGAAAAAAAAACAAAAACAACTCGTATCATATAACTCTCTGGTACAATTGACTCAGTAAATACAAGTAATCAGGGTTGTGATATGGGTTGATACGGTTATTTAAAACTCCCTGAAACATTATTGGTTTGTGTCAGTAGTGGGTTCCACAGTCTAACAGACCATCGATGTATCAATGGAGGGATTTAAGAGATCAGGAGTGGGAAGTATAGCTTTTGTGGGGGGCACTGGGCAAGCCTTTTGTAACTCACTGTTGCTGGTGCTGAGCCAAGCATCTTTGATGTGAGATGGGATTAAATGTTCTCACATCACTAACTTCAAATATACAAAATTTAGCAAAACACATACATAACCCTTATAAAAAGGGCTGGGGAGAAAGACAACTAACCACTGAGGTGGCTACTTTAACATCCGTTACAATCAGTTCATATCAAGCAAGCAACAATTAACCTTATGGCCTGCAACAACTTGTGAAACAGGGAAATGTGAATAGTCTTTGCTGATGTACAGTGTTATTTAGCTGAAAAAGGACGGCGGACACGTGGGTGGTTCCGGAAAGCCAACTAACTTTTGTCTAATTCTTTCCAGCTAACGTTACACTAGTTCGCTGGCATGCAGCTCAAGTTAGCTATATCACAATGGCACTTCTTTGTAGCGACGTAACTGAAGTTGGCTTGACAAAGCAAGTTATTTGAATGCCAATGACGGTAACATAATTTATAGTTTTATCATGTGACTGACATTTAACTAGCTCATTAGCTTGGGTAATTGTGTAACTTTGGTTCCGTTCTACCTTAATTACATCTTAGCTAATGTTACATCGAGCTAGCTATTTAACTTTTCCTTTCTAAGTTAACTAGGCCTTTCACAGCTTACGCTTGCAAGCTAGTTAAGGTAAGCTAACTGTTGGGCATTTGCCAACCTAATGCTTAGTCATAACGTTGCTAATTTATTAGCTACTTATGTTACATGATTATTGCGCTAGTGGCAGGGTATTTAATGTAAACTTGCTGTCCACCCCTGATCCAGAGTGACTACCTCTGAAATCCTGCTACATTTAGCCAAAGTAAGCTAGCGTTAGCCAACTAGCAATTGTTGTCATGCTGATCAGACAAAGACAAGCTACGTTGGCTACTCTGGCTGGCGGATTAGATGCATTTCAACCTTGCATTACCTCGCTAAATTAAATAACGGTTGTGATATCCGTGTTTTATAGCAATGTTACAGATATTGCCTTCCTACCTACCTACTCTTATTAATGTGGCTAACGTTGTCATGCTGTCTGACTGTCCACTTAAGACCACTTCTGAGCTTGCTAACTCTGAAGAAGGCGGTAAAGTACTGAGTAGAGTACTTTCTTGACACACTGAATATGAAATGAACATTTCAAACTCGACTGGCTGGTAGCGCTTGCGTTTAAGATGATCTTCTACGCGTAGTATTCCATTTATCGTTGCTAACAGCACGGCAGCGACAACATCATTCCCGGCATTTTTTGTCTCGCAGCTTCCTCTACAAACTTTGACAAATGGCAACAAAAATGTACTGTTTAGCAAAGAAATTGCTGTTTCAACACAGACATAACTCATGGGATTACCTTATACGCTTGACCTCACCTTAGGATCTGCCATATTAATGTAGATGTTTGCAGATTATAGAAGTTATTTGATTCAAACACCAAACTCGCCGCCGTTTCCCTTCAGCTCCTCTCGTTTCCTGCTGCAGCTTTCGCGCGCCGAATTTCCTACGTGTGCCCGCGCCCACATTCTAGCAGCGCGCGCTCCACCTTCCTCTAAGACAGAAAATAATATTACAGAGATTATTACATCAGTCAAAATTTTATTCAGCAAAGTATTTTCTATCAATGGGCTACTTCTATGATAGTAAAAATAAAATGGTACTACCACTAGTACTACAACTAATAAATAAATAACATATTATATAATAATATTGCTATAATACAGTATACAGTAAAATATTAAATATATATAACATGTACATAAATAAAATAATAAATAACAATAATAAAAATAACTGAATAATATCTGCATTTAGCACTTTTCAAAACAAAGTTACAAAATGCTTTACAAAGGAGTAAAAACAACAAAAGCAACAAACATCATTTTGAAGCTTGTCGCTATCATGAATAGATTTAACAATCTCTTTTTAATTGTTTGGTGTGTTGTTTTTTTAAAAAACTTTTTATTACTGACGCGTTGAAAATGTAAACAGTAACGTTGATTAATGGCATTATTTAGTGCTCATAACTTTCCGTCTGTCGTTGTCCTGTCAGTTAAGTCAGTTTTGTGTGTATTTGAATGACTATGGAATATAATAAGACGTGATACTGGAGATGGTAATGGAGAGAGTTGACGTTTGTAGCTCTTGGAAGCAAGGCCTCATCAGGACACGCAGTATCAATTTATATTAACAATAAATTCCTCATCCGCTTGATGCATATTTATAATGACCATGTTTGGGTCATAAAGTGATGCAGGCTCTGTTGTTTGTTCAGATGTAATATGACACTAGCGTCAGGTCCGCAGATACTTAATGTTTAAGGTAATGTTAATGTTTGTGATACAATTCCAAAGCCTTTATATGTGTGATCATTTGTGATATCAGTCTATATTGTGCAGTCCTAGCTGGCGCCCCTAATTATCACGCTCAAGTCAGAGCTTTAAGGACGTTTTACTCCCAGGTCAAAGTTCATTGTTGCATGTGGCTAAACCAACATGGCGACGCCCTGTAGTTTCCAGTGCTAAGTGAAAGGTAGGCTGCCTGCGTACATATTCAACGCAACTACGGCGTTCATGACACCTAGCATGCATGATTCTGCTTTAAACTTGTCTTCTAAGTTACTTTAGCAGAACCCCCTATTACTGAAACTATTACTTTACTTACTGTTAGCATAGCCTCGATAGAGAACTGAACGCCAAACTCAAAACTGGTGTCAACAATCTAGCAATGTAATGTTTGCTTGCTCATCGGCAAATGTAGACATGTCGCTCAACTTGACTCCAGGCATTTTACGAAACGAAAGTTTCTAAAGATACTTTCGGCATACATATAATCCACCAAAAACAGTTATTTTAACTAAAAATGAACTTTTAGAATTGGTTCCCGCTGTTCGTTACCGTCATCCGCGGTTTGCCTCATATAAAAGTCTAAATTCTATTGGAAAAAGTGTTGTTTGGTGTATTGGATATATGCCGAATTGAAGAGTAGCCCATATCGACTCAGAAAAAAGTGTTAAATCGTGTTCACAAAGGTGTGAACGTTTACTGATGAGTTAGGAACCGTTAAATTGCCGGATTTTTTAGTCTGGTTCGGCGGAACATATTGGGGCTGGAGTCACTATGATTAATACACAAGCTGTTAACATTACCTTTCTAACCAGGGTGTGTGCAGGTCGCGAAGCACTCTTAAAATGTCTTCTATCATATTACCTCAAGGCCTTAAATGTAACGAATATAGTTACATATAGCATTTTTAATCCCAAATTCAGGTTAAAATGTTTATTGGTGTGCTGCTATTCTGATAAGCCAGCCCAGTCACGCAGACCTATTTATGTCGGTTGCGAAATTGGTCACATATTTCATTGTCATTAAATAAGATTTAAAAGGTCTAAAATGTAACTGCTGAAATTTGCACACACCCTGTCCTTAGTGACCTTAGTGCTGATAGTCATAGGAGAAATGGGGGACATTCCCAGGACAGAGCTAAATCATTTCTTACTTTCTTGCATGAGAAGAAACAAATAATGTTCTTTCTGTTGGTGCGCTGTGTATATAAACCTACTAATTGCATTCGTCATTTTGTCCCAGACAGAATCATGGCGGATGCTAGTGGCATCCCCGAGGCTGCCGCGCCTCTCTCGAAGGAGGAGAGGGCTGATGGCCATACAGAGGACTCGATTGATAGTTTGAAATCAGAAGCCAAAGCCGAAGGAGAGGGCGAGGCAGGGTCAGATCCCGGCATGTACCGCTACATCAAAGGGGACCTCTTCACGTCTGAGATCTACAAGGTGGAGATCCAGAATCTGCCCAAATTCATCGGGTTCAATGACCTGAAGAAGTTCCTGGGCAAGCACGGCCTCAACCCGCACAAGATCAAGCTGTTCGGCAAGCAGACGTTTGCTTTCGTTACCTTCAAGAACGAGGAGGAGCGCGAGAAGGCCATGAAGATGGTGCATGGCATGCAGTGGAAGGGCCAGGTGCTTAGTGTTAGGCTGGCCAAGCCCAAGGCAGACCCCATCCTGAGGAAGAGGAGGCAGGAGGAGGGAGAGGGTGCGGGAGGGCAGCCCCCCTCCAAGCGACAGGAGGCAGATGAGGACGAGGAGCCGCTCAGCGTGCAGATCGCCAACGTGGTGACACCTCTGTGGAAGGTACCCTACGAGGAGCAGCTGAGAAGGAAGGAGCAGGAGGTGGAGGCGGTTCTGCAGAGGCTGGCCAAGTAGGTGGTGTCATTTACAGGGTGCCTACTCTCAAAGTCATGGTTTCCAGTTTTCCAGGTCTGGAAAAGAGATTTGAAAGTGAAATGTTTAATGTGAAGCCTGGCTGCTTGTTGATCCACTTCCCTTTTGAGGAATAACAACCTTAAAAAAATGTGACATTTGCAACATAAACTCTGACACATATTGGTCACTTGTTATATGTCATGGAATATGATTATTTAAAGTATTATTATTATATGAGGTATTGTCAGTATGGGTAGGGCATGGTACACTTTTGCAGTAGAAAAAGATGCAGTACACAGATGTAGTAAATGCTGTACTATACTGTTGTTTTCCAGAGAAATTGGCAGCACCAACAAAGCAATGTTGCCATGGCTGTTTGCGCAGAAGGGGAAGTACAACAAAATGTGTTGTCCTCTAGAAGCTATTCAGCCATCTCCTTCTCAGGTACCATCGCTCACCTCACACCAGTCAGATACACAGAGGAAGAGTTTTATCCCAAAATGCTATACATCTGAGAGGAAGGATGCTAGGAGCGCTTGATGTATATGACTGCCTGGGCCTGGATTTTTTTTTTATGCCCTTGAGAACACTTTTGATGTCATAATATTTCCGGTCTTTCTTTACACGCTATATATCTGTTTTGTTAAAAAAATAATTTGTTCATCATCAAGTTGTTCACTCAGTATCTATTATTTTGTTAATGAAAGATGTATCCTTTTTAAAAAGTACCATACCTCGTTTTAATTTACTGCAGTTGGTAAATTAAAATCAGTTGGTGTGTAGCAAGTGTGACTTTTCCCCAAATGCTGAATGCATCCTTTTGGAATGAAACTCTTTGTTTGTTTGTTTTTTCCACCTTGAACCACACATAGGCATCTAAATCCTTTTGAAATTTCCTCCTCTGTATCCTGGCAGACGGAGTACCGAAACAAATGCGAATTCCTCATTTCAATGGGCGCAGATGGCGAGGATAAGACGATCGGTTTCCGCCTGGGAAAATACAAAGGCGGCTCCTGTGCTGTGGTGGGGCCGGCGGAGACCACCCATGTCTCAGCTGAGGCCAAGAGAGTGGTCAGCGAGTTTCAGAAGTTCATCAGGTATTGAGTAGTTATGGCATTCCACAAACATGTTTTGTGCGTGTCTGTGAAAAGGTGCTCAGCCAATATTCCCTGGAGAAAGGTTTAAAATTTCTTTATACTTGGATATAGGTGCATGGATGAATGTCTTTTTACCTGAGAGAGGAGACTCTGCTCTGTTTCGTCCCCTCATTGTCTGGTGCTAATGATGCGTTCAGGTCACATGGGAAAGGCTCGTAGACACGAGCTTCCAACTTGAAAATTCCATTCACCTCAGCTTTCTGGTGGTAAATACTAAACGGGAACTTTGGGTTTGGCGATGGACCCCGATTTATTTTACTTGAATTCTGTCACCAAAAAGGAAATTCCTGTAGTCAAGTGATCTATATGTTTCAAATACAAGTAATTTTGTGATCCCAATTTGTAAAATTCCTCAGCATGACCCTCCCCGGTGATTTTTATTTCTCAAAAGCGACTAAAAGGCACATCCTTTCCATTTAAAGATAGAGCTGTTAAAATGACAAATGTTACCTCTTCTTCCCCCGCACCAGGACAACACCATACTCAGTATACAGTCCTGAAACATATGAAGGGCACTGGAAGCAGCTGACTGTGCGGACAACAAGGACCAAGCAAGCCATGGCTATGGTGTTCTTCAACCCACAGGTACCGAAATGCTAACAAGGAACCAAACACTTCAGGGTTAGGGCGTCTTCCCCTTCTGCTTTTCCTTTTACCTGCTCCATTACTCCCTCCAGAAACTTGAAGAGGAGGAACTTGATGCACTGAAGAGCTCTTTAAGGAAGCACTTCACCGAAGGAGAGGGGAAAGACAGCGGTGTAAACTCCCTTTACTTTGTTAGAGAGGGTCAAAGGTAAGAAAAAAAAAAAAGAATCATCACGGTGCTCCATGAGTTAGACAGTGGCTAAGTAAATTAAATAAATGTACCGGAATTTGTCTTGACATGTTGACAGCTAACATACCCTAGTAATACAGTACACACCGACACAGATGGTGCAGGGACAACAGGACCTCACACAACTAGTGCAAGACAAGTGATGGACAGTAGCCTATACAAATCTCTACATATGTGCATTCAGCTATACCTCGTCTCTTTGGCTGCTCAGGACATCCCCGAACCCAGAGGACTTGCCCTGTGAGCTGGTGGCTGGAGAGGGCTGCATTCACGAGGAACTCCTGGGTCTAAAATTCAGGATATCCCCTCATTCCTTCTTCCAGGTAAGTAAAAAAACCACACCAGGGAGCTGCCCAGTAGAAACAGTCTTCTACTGTTGGCCACTGAGCAGCTCCACTGGGGCAGTATGGTGTTAATGACAACGACGTGTACTAGGGTTCGACTGATATGGGTTTTTGAAGGCCGATACTGATATATTTGGATTGAAGCTGCAGATATTTGGAAAAAATGGAAGTATTCAGTATTGAAGTCATTGCTGCCATAGTGTGGCTTTACAGGCTTTCCAAACCTGTTTAACATTGATCGGTTTTACAAAAAATATGTACTCAAACAAACTGCATTGTATCCACCATATCAGAGGTACGACAGTGACTGGGCCGATATCTGCTTGTTGATATATCTGTCTAACCCTTGATCACTTACTTGATCACTTCACCACTAATAAATCTGATCCTTTTTTTTGTTTAGGTAATGCCAGGTTGTTGGCTAGTAAATCAGAGTATCTCATGAGCCCACTAGCTAACGTATCTAGTATCCATACTACATATAACGTAACCAGCTGCAAAGCCTCCCTGGTCTTGCTCCATCCTCTGTGCCATTGTAAAGGCATCAAACTGTCTGTCTGGGTCCCTGCTAGGTGAACACAGGAGCTGCAGAGGTGCTGTACTCGGCTGTGGGGGAATGGGCCCAGCTGGACCAGGACAGCACAGTACTGGATGTGTGCTGTGGGACAGGAACCATTGGCATCTCTCTGGCTAAGGTAATGCTGGCCGCTTGTAATTATCTAAGACTCGGCGCTATCTGGAGTTTCTGGAGGTGAATAGTTCCAGACACTCTCTGCACTTCTGTAGACCTGGTAATGTGACCACAATGCACATTTTATATACATCCTGTGGATATGCTGTAAATATATATAGTTTCTCCCATTTTTTGTTGCATATATCTTCATATTTTATAACTTTTCACCTATTTCGCACTGCATATATTTCATGTTTAATAATTTTGTCCATCAAAAAATCAAAAATAATTGATAGCACAAAATTAAAACAAATTATGGTAACCTAAATCCTGTGACAAAATAACCCTTCTAAATTTGAGTGATATTTGATGAACATGAGGTCATTTTTATTTTCTGGAATGGATACATGGACCTTTTTGGTGTGACCTGGCAGGGTGTGACCTTTTTTGTTTGCTTCTGTCTCCAGAGGGTCAAGAAGGTGATTGGGATCGAGCTCTGCCAGGAAGCAGTGGAGGATGCCAAAGTCAACGCTAAGCTCAACGGTAGGACACCAGATGACCTTTTAACTGCTACCGGTGCTCTGCAATGTGTTGCCTCCCAAAGTGATACATTCACTAGGGTTCGACCGATTATGGGTTATGAACGTGGTTAGTGATATTTTTGACCATTTATATGATAAAGAATTTAAAAGATTTGTAATTATTGGAAGTGTTTTTCCCCCAGAATTTTTTTTCTTGGAAAGGTGGAAAAGCCTCTGAAAGTCTGTGGGGCACTAAAACTCTTGAAACACAGAATGATGATAATATATCAGTCCATTCCTAGTATTCACCCATTTGGGAAAAAAGTGACACCTGCTATCTAGTAAATGACTCATAACACAAAAGTAAATAGAAGTTGGTAGAATAACAGGTAGTTTTATGACAAAAGTAAATAGAAGTTGGTAGAATAACAGGTAGTTTTATGACATTATTACAAAGTAGATACTATATTTTAGTGAGACTGAATGAAGAACTTCAGGTATTGATCCTATTCCAAAATGCAGCATGTTTTCCACTTGCTTGTCAGGCCTATCAACCTGTTTGTTTGTTTTTTTAGGCCTTTGTAATGTTGAGTTTCACTGTGGGAAGGCTGAAGATGTATTCCCCAGCGTTCTCAATGCTCTTGTGTCACCCAACGTCACAGCCATCGTAGACCCACCGAGAGCAGGCCTACGTAAGTGAACCACTACTAAAGCATCAGACACCATGAAACCTGTCTTCTTGGAGAACATTAAGAAGATCCCTTAATAACGTGATGTGGTCTTCAACTATCTGAAACAGATTCCAAGGTGATCCTTGCCATCAGGAGAGCAGAACATCTGAAGAGGCTGGTATATGTGGCATGCAATGCCAAGGCAGCCATGAACAACTTTGTTGAGTGAGTAACTACCATTCAGTTCTTTTGTGATAGCAATTAGATATCAGTATCAGTCTGCAGATATTGGACTTTTAGTAAAAATGGGATATCTGCTGGTCAGTGTTGCCCACCTCTGATATGATGCAGTTTGTTTGAGTCCATATTTATTGTGTAATTGATCAGTACTACACAATGAGTTTTACTTTCTTACAACTTATTTTGAAATGGGTGTAACATTGTTTGTCATGTCGGGTCTTATTTTGGAATGAAACTCGTCACATGGAGTTGATGGCAGCTCCTTTGTTTCTCTTCAGCCTGTGCAGAGCGCCTTCCAACAGAGTCCACGGAGCCCCGTTCCGCCCGGTGCGAGCCATGGCTGTCGACCTCTTCCCCCAGACCATGCATGTTGAGATGCTTCTGCTGCTGGAGAGGGTGGACTACAACTCCCAGAAGAACAGCGATAAACAGGAAGCGACTGCCTCTTAACTGTAGTTAGTGGCCCCGAATAGCTCAATGGAATGGGTAGCGCATGGAGGTAACCCTAGCTGGGTTAGAGGTTCGATTTCCACTGGGGCTACAGATACTTAAAATCAGGGGTCTCAAACGATGTGCCACAGAGGGCAGAGAGTATACAGGTTTTCATTCCGAAGATTTCACTTATTAATCCCCTCTTCTCTGGTTGGAATGAAAACCAGCATACGATCAGCACTTCAAGGAGCTTTGGATAAATAAATGGCATTAGAAGTTAACAGCACTCTTACCCCTGTTCTTCCTTGGTTCATTTGAATGTTTTTCCTAGAACAATTTCTTTCAACAAGGTATCTGCCGGTCCTTTTTTTTTTTTTTTAACCGTGACAGATTTCTTTGTGCTGCATGTCCGGTCTTACATGAATACAGAACAGGGTTGGTAGTACAACATGCAAGAATGTTTTATTAGCTCAAGACAATTTCCTGTTGTCCTTTTCCATTTCAGGACTTCTATTATTCAGTAGGAAATAGGTTGGTCTTGCCAGCTTTGAGTCAATGTATCGTTACACGTGGCTTCCAAAGTTTCACTTCAGTTTGTTCAGTGCCTGTTAGTTTGTGCAAATTCAATAAAGCAAGTCCTTCAACTTAGTCATGACAATTTATTTTGCATAACGAACATCACTGAAGTCATAGAGCTCAAGTTGCAATACATACTTCATTTTCTAGGCAGCAACATCTCAAGCAAACAATCCATTGGTGCGACGCCAACAAGTGTAAAAGCAAATTTTCTTCACGCACTTGGCAAGACAGAACACACGCGTGAGGGTGGGGGGGGGCGGGGAAAGCAC
>OOFE01026531.1:12178-28193 GCA_900323365.1 Monocentris japonica | reverse complement strand
GGGGGTGCGTTACACTCCTGACATGAAAGCGTTAACCCGGTGGCATAACGTCACTCGGTGAGGTCTAAAAGACTTTTGAACAATGGTGGAAGTGCACAGACCCTTGAGTAGAAGTACAAATACTTACATAGAAAATTACTCTAAATGTAAAAGAACCTTATGGTAGTTTCTACTTTTTCTACTTAAGTATTTACTCTTAAATGTACTTCAAAGTGTCGAAAGTCAGTGTTGTGGTGTAGCATCTCTTTTTCTGCTGATATGCTGAACCCTGATTATCATTTGCACATTAAACAATAAAACTGGTGGTCTTCAGTCAAGGGTGCTGACCACATGGAGATAATCATAGCAACCTGGTGAGCAATCCTAAATCAGAAGTCAGGGCTCCAGGGGGTCCACAGCAAAATGAGGAATAGTTTAATTTCACTAGAAGTATAGAGAATGAACAATGAGAATGAGAGAATGAATACGACTGACTTCCGATGAGAAGTTTTGTTCCCCACCTGCAGACAGAAGACAAATATTAGATAGGGCTTCCTAGTATGAAACCTTTATCAAACAGGGGGTCTGTTTCAACATAATCCTTGCCTTAAGGAAAAGAAAAGTGTATTAAAACACCAAAGGAAAGGGAGCTATGAATTTTGGATTGGTGTAGCAGACCGTGAGTGAAAGCCACTGTCCGTGGTGCTGAAGTTCAGTGTGGCGTTAGCGGAGGTCCCTAGCTCCAGGAAAAGGGCAAACATGTGCTTTAGCCACAAGAGCAATTATCCTTTTAGCTCAGATAAATGGGACGAAAGGATTTTAGGTGAAATGTGATACATGCTTGAACTTAACACAGGTTTAGCTTTGATTTTGAAGCTCAAGCGCTTTTCTCTTTCCAAACTCCCTGAAGTGGCTGAAGCCAACTATATCTTGTTTAAGTATAGTCTTGATCCAGAAAAATGGTCTCTCTCTCTCTCTCTCTCTCTCTCTCTCTCTCTCTCTCTCTCTCTCTCTCTCGCTCTCGCTCTCGCTCTCGCTCTCGCTCTCTCTCGCTCTCGCTCTCGCTCGCTCTCGCTCTCTCTCTCTCTCTCTCTCTCTCTCTCGGTGGCAGGGGGCTGATGAAGGCCAGCGGGGAGCGGTAAGATTACTGCTCAAATTGAATAAAGGAGTCGACACTTTATAGCAGCTTAGACGATACACTCCACTGCACTGATTAATTTAAAGCCAGTACAATGCTTTACACAGCACACATATAAACACACACACTCACACAAATCACAAGTGTAAACATGTCCAACCCCTCTCTTTACCGGCATCTTTCCCTCCAGTTACCGCTCCCTTCCTCTCTCTGTCTCACAACTACCCAGCATGGCCCCAGCCTCATGACTTGAGTTCATTATTGCCTTGGCAGGGTTCCTTAGATGAAATTAGAATGACAACAGGAATGACACTGAGTGTAGGAGTGGAAAGTTTACACAGGGTAAAGTCGAGTGTGTGTGTGCGTGTGCGCCGAACAAATCTAATCCTCTCTGATTCATGGGCAAGCTTGTCTGGATGCATTTGCGATACATTTCCTCTTTCCGTATGTACTTGTTCTAAGAAATGGAGATAGAGAGCACACGAGACAGAATGGCTTTGACAGCAGAACACAACATGACCACAACTCTCTGGGACAAAGTCACAAAGCCTTTCTTACACGGACCACCAGTTAGTGTTGACAGCGCAGGGTAAGTTATGAGAAGTAAGCCTTTGAGAAGTCATCTGCGGATAAAGTTACTGTATTCATCCCCTCTTGCTTCAGTCAGGACTAATAACATCCATTCTGAATACTTCCCTCTACACCGTTCAACACGCCAGAGCTGCCCTTTAAGCCCCTTGTTAATCACTCTCGCCATAGAACCTCCCGCCATAGCACTTCGCTACGACCCTTTCATTAAAGGCATAGTCAGGTACTGGACAGAACAAAAACCTTCGTGATGATTTGTTGTTATATATTTCAAACATACCTGTGTCTGTCCCTGCCGTTCTTGCCACTCTTAAAGCTTTCGGCCAATTGTCAGGTTACAAGTTGAACCTGAGTAAGAGTGAATTAATTCCTCTAAATGCAGCTGCAAGGAAACTTCCTCTACATTACCTACCATTCAAAATCACTCATGATAGTTTCACTTACCTAGGCATACAGGTGACTATTACATTTGAAAACCTTTACCAGGCCAACTTTGGCCCCCTCTTGGCCCGTACTTGAGATGATTTTGAACGTTGGTCGTTGCTCCATCTTTCCTTAACTGCACGGATTAACTCAGTCAAAATGACCACTCTCCCTACATTTCTACACTTATTTCAGTGCTTACCAATATTCTTGCCTAATGCATTATTTATTAAGGTTGACAGTGTTATTTTGCATTTCATATGGAATAAGTGTATCCCCGAATACGTCAACAGCTCCTTCAGAGGCCCAGGCTATATGGAGGTCTGGCATTACCGAATTTTAGCTTCTATTACTGGGCAGCTAACCTTAGGATTATCTAGTATTGGCTACAACAAAGTGAATTAATCCCATCCCCGATCTGGTTAGACATGGAGACATTTTCCTCTAAACCAGCGTCATTATCCGCCCATGCAGTTGCAGTTTAAACAGCATTTTGGATTCCAAACACTTTCCTTTGCCGCCCCAGTCAACACAAATCCTGCTTTCCCCCCCCTGTCTTTGAACGATGCAGCCTTCTCTGTGTGGTCTGGGCATTAAACGACTTAGTGATCTATACATCAACAACACATTTGCCTCGTTTCAACAGTTATCAGACAAATTTTCTCTTCCCAGACATCATTTCTTTAGATACCTACAAATTCGGAGCTACAGTATGTCCGTAGTGTGAACCCTCAATTTCCCACCCTTCCTAATGAGACACCACTAGATCTTTTTCTTACACCATTTCCCACTTTGAAGGGCACCTTATCTATTATATATAATAGAATCAATTCCCTATGTCTTGGCTCTTTACGGGATGTAAGGTCTGTGTGGGAGGAGGAGTTGGAGGAAGAAATTCCAGAAGAATTGTGGGAGAGTGTATTAAAAAGAGTACACACTTCATCTATTCAACACAGTCTTATTCAATGTAAGGTTATTCATCGGGCCCACTGGTCCAAAGGAAGGCTATCAAAAATTTATAGCAATATTAATCCCAATTGTGACAACTCTCCTTGCTCGACACTTGATTCTGTTGCAATGGAAATCCTCTACACCCCCCACCCATGCTCATTGGATCATATTTTATATTTCATTAAATTAGAAAGGATGAGGCACACATTGAAGGGCTCTTTAAATAAATATACCAGGATGTGGGGCACTTTGCTGGCTTATATTAAACAACTTAATTTTACCGACATTCCAGATTAGACTTTACCTATGTCTTTTTTTCCATTCCCTGATTGATGTTTTTTTTTTTGTTTTGTCCTTTTTTGTTTGGTTTTGTTTGTTTCTGGCAGCTGTGCTGTCTTGTAATACTATTTCACCCATTATTACTTTCAATTTCCTTTGTGTAACAATGCCATTCATTACTTTTGACTGTGACATATAAGTGCAATTACGAGTGCTGAGATACTTTGACTTTCTATTGTAAAGAAAGGAAGTGGGTCCTTTGTTCAAAACGCAAGGGGAAATTATCATTGTACCTAAAATAGAGATAGAAATAGGGAATTTATGGACTAGTTGACCCATGAAATGATTCTGTTGTATTACGCTTGAAAGAGTTTGTCCTAAGGTTTTTTTTGCAAAATTTCCCTTCCTGCAAGTCATTGAAGAAATTGAATAGCAAAAAGCTATTGAAAAAGTGTGTCCTTTCTTTGAACCCCAGGAAGTGGAATCAAATGCTATCTTTAAGTGACACAATTTCCAGCTCCAGGATCCTGAACCAGACTTACTTTGCAAGAAAGGTGAAATTGGAGCCTTTCTGAAAAAAGTATTCAAAATGCCCAGCTATAACCTAAAGATGAACTATCAATACTATATTATATGAAATCTTTTTTGCCAAAGACCGGCAAAAATGGATTGCTACAATATAGTGATGTATAGCAATATACTGTGTATAGCTACAGTAAATCTTTGTATACTTGTAAGACAACACATACTCTGGAATTTTATAATAAATCCTGTTTTATAAGCATTGCTTCTACAGAGGGTGGACAAAATAAGGGAAGCATCACATGAAAAAGGACTTTAACTTTGAAGTAACTGAATAAAAGGCAGCTACACACACAAGTCATAATAAGTTGAATGCCTATTGACAGTATGTGTCAGGTTTAAATGAAGACAATCACCACTTTTATATGTGAGCTTTCAAAGCAAAATGGGGCAGCTAATACAGTTGGAAAGAGTCCAAATAGTCGGAGCCTGAATTGCAGATACATCAGTCACAAAAACTGCAAAATTATTTTGAGCGGTAAGGAGAATAGTCTTGAATACCCTAACAACATATGTGAAACACTGCATGCATCAGCAAAGAGAAACAGCTCATCGACAGGGGTGGACGGGCAGCAGGATAGTTGTTAAACACCCCAAACTTACAGCCTAAAAAAATAACAGAATCAAATCAACACCTCTGAGACACAATCTCAACAAAATGTGTTTGACATAAGCTTCACAAAGCTGGGATTTATGGCAGGGCTGCCATTTGGAAACTGCTTGTATCGAAAGCCAATACTCGCTGATGCATAACCTGGTGTAAGGAGCACAAAACCTGGACTCCTGAGCAATGGAAAACTTAAATATGGTCTGATGAGTCATCTTTCACCGTCGTCTTTTCATTTTCCTACATGTTGACAGGTATACATTTGGAGAAAGCCAAATGATGCCTTCAACCTACAATGTTGTCCAGCTGTAAAACAGGGTGGTGGATCTGTACCGGTATTGGCATTATCTCAGATGGTTGCTCTGCATGGTTGTGTAACAGCCAAGGAATATGAGGCACATTTACAGGACCAGGTGCACCCAGTGGTGCAAACATTATTCCGTCATGATGTTCCCATATTCCAGGATGATAATGCTTCATGCACACTGCTAAACACATTGAAGAGTGGTTTCATGAACACCAGGATGAAGTCAAACACCTTCCATGGCCTCCCTGAACACCACATCGAAATATGACAAAACCTTTGCGGAAAATTCTGGGGTGTAGAGTATGTAGTTGTCCATCAAAGTATGTATCTATGCAATACATATGATCTATATATACTAATGGTCCAGTTGCTAATGTTTAATAACAAGCCAAAAAGCCTAACGTTAATGCACTATACTCCATAAAAGAGATAAAGCCAGCTGATCAATGAGGGAGCCAGAGAGCTGAGATCACACTCAAATAAACTGAAAGTTAGGTGTGTATGCCATCACCACAAATACACAGCGGGACTGTATAGTATGTGTACTTTTATGGCCACTGTATACCCAAAACCTGTCAAGCAAATTCTAGGTCGTATCTTTAAGGAGGGTAGTATGCCAGGCCTCCTGCTAAAACAGAGAGGACAGGGCTATTTTTGCCATCACACAGGCAACAGAGATGTCGTCATATCTGAGAGTTCAGCGACTGCAGGTGAAGAGTTTGCTATGAGACTTCCCTGTGGGCGTGTTAGTCAATTCTGTTAACACGCTTCGCTGCGCTGGGCTCTGCCTCAGTTTTTAATTACATTCATTAGAGTGTCACCAACCCCAAGCCAATGCAATACTGCCTCTATCAACACACACACACACACACAGACACACACACACACACACACACAACTTACTTACTTAACTTTTTCCTCAGGGATGATGTAAGCAGAAGGTAGTGTTAATATTTGTGCAGGTATGTGAGTAATGCACAATTTTCAGATAAATTAAAGTTTTGGGGAAACAAGCTGACAAAAAGATTATTTTCAGTTTTTGAGCCAGAAAGGCGTAACTGGCATCTTGGGAAAAAATGTAAAAAAAAAACCTGAAATCTGGAATAATTTTGACGAAATTATACAAGTCCTTATAACCTTAACTTAAAATTGTAGTTATTGATTAATGAGTCTACACCAGCCAAATGGATGTAAGTTTGGCTCCAAATGATAGTAGAGACTTCAAATCACTTAAATAGTCAAAATGGCAGACAGGATCATACATAAGTGTATTGCATTCTTCTTGAAGGAACATTTTCGCCAGGTTTTCTTGTAATAAGATCTTTTATCATAATTAAGAGATATTTTCTCCCCATGACGAATCAATCACATGGCTAACTTTAGTTTCCAACTCATAGCTTCTTATTTGCAAGTTAAGAGAAAATTTAGGGGAAGCCTGAATGAGTTTCTAACCCCTTAATACGCAGTTTTCACTTCAGCTTTGTAGAATAACATATTTTAACATCATTCAGTTAAATTGTGTTATTTATCTTCAATTATGGCATAGGTAGTCATCATAGTCTTATTGACGTTGTCAGCCCAACACAGATACCTAGTTCTATATTTCTTTGGTCCACCGATGTAACAACTGATTTATAACACGGGACACATTTCATATTGGCGACCCAAAATGATTTTAACCCTGGATATGATGTCACGAACTTGTAACTGTGAGCATAAGAGTATGACATACCTGACAAAGAGTAGATGAGAGAATAAAAAACCAGGTCATCAGCTGTCCGGAACAGCAGGAAATCTGCACTGGGCCAAGATCAGACATCCCTTTTGACCCAAAAGAGTTTAGAGTTGTAGTTTGCTTCGGCCAAAAACATTAAACGCATGAAGAATATGCTCACAGCACCATTTTTGAGATTTGAGGTTGAAAACTATACTGGGATAGGCTGAAAGGAATTCTGTCTAGCAGTGCTTGGGTTTTCCTTTATAGGACATCTGTGACATTGGTGGCCCAAAATGATTTGATGTCACAACCTGGAAATCGAGGGCACAATAGTTTAACTTGAACATGGCATATTGCCTTCAAAATGGACCACAGTTTGGAGGTCAAATCCATTTTGGGCCAGATTAGAAAAAGATTGTTTTGAAAATATATGAGTTTTTAACATGAAAGGATATTTAATTTTTGGTGATGATATTGTTCAATGAGTATCTCTTTCACTTACAACATCAAAGTTGTTTTGGCTCTCCTGTAAAGTTTGCCAAAACCTACTTAGGCCCCTGTGGCTCCAAGCCCTCGATATGCTCTCTAGTGACGCCACACTGAGTCACCAGCATGAGAACACTTCTGACTTAGAAGTGACCTAGCTGCATTTGTAAGACTCTGTGGATCATAGTGACGTTTTGGTGCCTATGCTATGGTGCTGTTGTTATTGCAGTTTTGTACATTATCTGCATGTTGTCTGTTTGATGATTGTACAAGAAAAAAATAATGGCCCTGGTATTTGTTTTAACCAGACGGGTGGCATTACTGCAAGAAATTTAGATCATCAATTAAGTTGGCAATCACAAAGCAATGCCCCAATTGACTTTGAAACAGTCGAATCTTTCTGGCACCGATTGCATTGTCCTATGTGCAAACCCCATCCATCTAGTACCACAAGCAGTTAAAACAAACACTGTCTGTCTGACGTTCATGCATGTTTCCTATTTTGGGTTAGTTTAGGAGAGAACTTAGACTAGAGAAGTTCTATAGTTACAATACAGTATAATCGTTCATTTACTCATCACCGTTTGATTTATTTCTTTGCACAGTTTCATACCACGGCATGATCGTGTCAGCTAGTAACAACAGTGCACAGCAGAGCTTGAAATCCAGCACACAAACACTTCTGCAGTTCAGTCAAAGGACTCAGCTGAGAGGAGGGAGGACGTTTAGTAGTCTTTTGTCATTAATGGGCACTAATCTCAGTCAGGCTCCAGCATACATATTGAAAGAGGCAATCATTAATTAGCACATCTCATAGAACCAAAGGGATCTGACTTTGATTCAAAGCTTCAATTTGGAGTAGGGAAAACGCCCCCACACTCTGAGGAGTATAGTCTGAGGATGTAAAAGTGTGAGAAAGCAAAATAGATATCACTCAGCCAAAATCATGCTCTATCAATTCTCAGCTACCCAGTCCTTTTTGCTTAGTGCATGCCGTATTGGTAAGATCTACAGTGGGGCCCCAGGGACAGAATACAGGGCCAGAGAGGAGCTGAAGCCTTTCCAAGCATCCTTCATCCCCACTTATGTGCTGCTAAAACCTAATGAGGCAAAGTCCCTAAACATGCCTCAATAAAAGAGGCAAAGCACCGCTACATGTCTGTCTCTGAGTCTGGGCATGACTTTATTTGAGTATCTTGTGGTAGGGGAAGAGGGGCAGGCCTTGGGTGAAAGCAGGAATAGCCATGATGGCTGTGGCATCTGCCATCTTGGGTGAGGCAGGGAGGAAGGTGAGTTTGGACACCTCGCCGTAGGAAGAGCTGCTGAACTCTTCTTCTTTGTCCTCCTGTCCTTCTCTTTTTTTACCCCCACCCTCCTCGTCGTTCTCTGCAGGACCAAATCCCACCACCTTAGGGAGACAGAGAAAGATAAAGATATTAAAAACATGTTTGCATGTGCACACATAAGTGAAGACAAAAGCATAATATCCCTCTCTTTCTCTGTCAAGCACACACACATACACACTTTATGACCTGAAGGCATAACTTACGTGCACACTGAGTTTGCGGCTGGTCTGTCCTCGATGTTCTTGGAACCAGGACACCAGCTCATCCTTGGTCATCTGCTTCAGAGCCTCGATCTAAAACACACATCCACACAGAGACATGGGCGGTACAAACAAGAACACTGGTGAGGGTGAAAGACGGATGTGTGTGTACGTGCCTCTAGACATCCATGTGTGTGTGTATCTGATTTTAGACATCTGAGTGTGTGTGTGTGTGTGTGTGTGTTACCCTTACCTCTCTGTTGAGCCTGTCGAAGACATACTGCTGTGTGACCACCTCTGCCCAGTTCCTGTCCACCTCCTCCCCAAGGTGTGTGTCCTCACACTCCTTTAGCTTCACTAGGGCAGTCACCTAGAGGAGGCAAAAGACGGATCAGTCGATAACATGAAGCAGAGTGGCTGATTTGAATTAGTGTTGACTAGCTACCACTATCACCTGGGACTTATGTGGAAGTAATCTGATCTATTATACACAAACAAAAACAAAAACATAGAGTATCAATATGTATTCAGACCTGCGTCTTAAAGGCCTCCTCAGTAAGAGCATTCAGCTTCACCCCGAAACAAGCCAAGAACTCTTCAATCTTTAACTCCACCACCTCCGTACTGAAAGAGAAGGCATTCATGGGAGGCGAGAGGAGAGATGTATCATTTAAGACATACATGATTCCTTTAGTCATTTATCAGTTCAATTCAGTTCTGTTCCCAAGAACAGATAGATAAATTGTAGCTTGGCTTTGGGTGAACAGTAAGATAAATTGCACCTTGGTTTTGGGTGAGCAGTTAGATAAATTGTACTTTGGTTTTGGGTGAAAAGTTAGATAAATTGTACCTTGGTTTTGGGCGAATGAAAGGTTACGCTTGTGTTGTAGACTCACTTGAACTTGGTGGCCTGCGTTTCCACGGTGACAGAGAAACCCAGAACCCCTGAGGTGTTTCTGCAGGTGGGGTAGACATGGTACCTGCAAAGGCAGACAGATAGATGGGTAAAAATACAGAGCAAGGATGAGAGATGGTGAGGGGCAGACAAATAGAGAGACAGATAGACAAAACAGGGTGAAAAGAGAGAGGGGGAGAGAGAAAGGTATTCACTCAGTCAGTCAGTTTGGGATGTCCAGGGGATTCTGTAGACTAAAGTGCATGGTGCGTATCATCCAATATCAAGGTCTCATCCTGTCCTGACTTTCTCTACTTTGTACCATTTAATGAAAACAGAAATTCTGTAAAACAGGTGAAAACTACCTTAGCGCTAGTTACATGCTTGCCTGCTGTTAGTGTCTTAGCATGTAATGTCATAAAATCAAATCTCCAATAATAGCTTAATAGTACAACTTAAAACAGACACTGACCCCAGAGTCTCTTTGGTCCTGAGGAAGTCGAAGCAGGGCTCCTCCATGTGCATCTGTAAGACAACAACGCTTCAGTCTGGATGGAGAGATGACCAACTGGACAGAGGATGAATGGAAAGATGGATGGAGGAGAGGAAGACTAGTACTTCAGTACTCACCACCAGCAGTTCCATCAGTGTGTGTTCCCTCAGGTTCTTGGGGCCGGACTAGAAAGAGAGAGAAAGAAAAATAAAGGATGCTAAATAAGTAGATGTTAAATCATTATGTCAAAGATTTGACATCTGACTATGAAACAGATCTATACGTATGTGTGTGTGTGTGTGTCTGTGTGTGTGTATGAATGTGTGTGTACCTGGTAGTAAACAGTGACCTCGGAGTTGGCGTCTCCCTTATTGAGTGATTTGACCTTACAGATGTGGTGTTTCGGAGGGAGCTCCACCACTCTGAACAAGACCGGCACCTCTGCTGGCAGCTTGGAGAATTGCAATTTACTGCCAGAGGAGAAGAAAGGAAGGAGGGAAGGAAGGAAGGGATGCAAGGAAGGAAAGTAAGAAGGAAGGAAAGATAGATGGAAGGAAGAACGGAAGGAGGGAGGGAAAGAAAGAAGTATGGGATAAGCAGGGAAGGTAGAAAGAAAGGAGGAAGGGAAGGAAGAAAGGATGAAAGGGAGGAAAAAAGGAAACAAAAGAAGGGGAGAAGGTTGAAGATGAGTAACGGAGGCTAAAGCATATTGGTGCACATGATAGCAACACAATTCCAGTTGACTGTATATCTAGGATATACTGCGTTTTCAGTAGGGAGTACAGAGTACTGTCATAGCAACAGTTGACTTACTCGGTGACATACTGCAGGAACTGCACTGACTCCTGTGGAGAAAACACAGGACAGGATAATGAACAGGTAGGCAGAGATAAGGGGACGTGTGTGTCAGAGGGAGTGTGTGTGTGTGTGTGTTTAAGACAGGGAGACAGAGAGAGAGAAACCAGAGAGAGACAGGGAATTAGTAAAAGAGAGGGAAAGTCTAAAATACATGTACGAAGTACAGACCTGAACATTAATTCATTGACTAATCGACCAATTCATTGTTCATGTTGCTGTTATCCACCTACGACTGCCATCCACTCACAGTGCTGGTGAAGTTGCCCTGTACCAGTCCCTCGGCGAACAGCTGGGCCTTGAAGGTCCTGCTGAACTCCATCAGCTCCTCCACGGTCAGACCTGCTGCCAGAGCCTGGTACTTCTCCACCATGGACCAGCGAGAGTGCTCCAAGATCAGCAGACGCACATCCCTGAGAGGAGAGGGGAGAGAGAGGAAGAGCGAGGAAGAGAAGAAAAGAAAAACAAGTGTAGGAGCCATTTATTATAGTACGTGTCTGTATGTATTTTGGGCTGTCACACTTTTCACCACTAGAAGGCATTATCAACTTGATGATGGGTGAGGTGGTCAGGTGTTTTAAGTTCACATCAGGCACAGGTGGCGGAAGCACACGGTTCTTACTGTATACTCGACAAAACAATAACTACTGGATCATTGTAAATACTGCAAGTAATCAAACATCAAATCATGGGAACACCACCCAAAGATAACTTCATTTATGGACATTACTTTTTGACAATTTGAAATGCATCAAGAACATTTTTTCCACCTGTGCAAGTGGTTCATTGGAATGTTGATTTTAATAGCATTTTAAATAATACACTAAATAAACTTTATTTAAACAGCTAAATCACTGTGCTTTACAAAAACAAATAAATAAATACAATAAAAAAAGTAGAATAAAAAAGGACAAAATGTGACAAAGTGAGAATAAAAATAAGAGAGGAGACTCAGGACATAAAACAGGACATAGCATGAACATTATAGAAAGGCTTTCCTGCACAAGTGTGCTTTCAGAAGTGACTTAAAAGATGATACTGATCTGGCTAGCGATTTAAAGCCTGGGAGCTCTGACAGCAAAGGCCTGGTCACCTTTAGTTACTAGTCCTTGGAACAAGCAGTACAGCCAGAGGACTTCCGGCTCTGCTCCGTCTCATAAGGGGTTAAAAAGGTCTGACAAGTAGCTGGGGGCCAACCCTCGCTGTACCTTAAAGTATTAAAATCAATTCTAAAAGTAACAGACAACCAGTGTAGAGCTGCCGAAATTGGGAGTGGCGTGATCCCATCTTCTTGATCTGGTTAAGAGCTTTGCTGCTGCATTTTGAACAAACTGCAACCAGGGGAGGGAACTCTGACTAAAGCAAGAATAGATGGAATTACAGCAGTCTAAATGTGACGTGATGAAAGTATGGATAGCTTTCTCAAGGTCAGCAGAGAATAAAAAAGACCTCATCTTGGAAATATTTTTTAACTGGAGGCAGCAAGACTGAACAACCCTTGGCTACAGGCTTAACGTTGTCTCAATAGGTTTCCAATATTGTCTTGAATGTGGTTGATAGAGTTTGAAGGGCCAAATAGAACAATCTCAGACAAATTTTCATTATGTTGTGGGAAATCCAGCACTTTACATCTGAGAGGCAATCCTTGAGACTACTGAGGGTGCTGGAGACAGGCATGTAATTTTGATCACATTTGCTGCACAACTAAATGTCAAAGTAAAACATTAGAACACAAATGACTCACTTGCCGAGTTTCTCAGGTTTAATGAGGATGTTGAAGTAGGTTTTCTTCAGCTGGTCCGAGAACATGCTGAAGACATCAGCGGAGGCAGAGAAGTCCGCCAGGTAGTCAACGATCAGGTGTAGCAGCAACTACACAGAGAGAAATGGAGAGAGAAAGACAGACAAGATAGATAGAGAGATAGAGGCACACAATCATCATCACCGTCATCATGCAGGCAAACAATGCAAACACATCTGTGTATGTGTTGTATATGTGTGACAAACATGCATTCCACTATACAGACGCCGTCAAAACAACCAGAGTCATCAAGGAAGTTAATTTTATGGTATCTTCATAGTATTTTGTAGAAAATTTTAATTTGCTCGAGGATTATCTGGGAGTGGATTCTGCAAGCTGTTTCTAATTTGTACTGGAAAGGTAATGTTATTTTGTGTGGGTCGTGGGCTAATTTTAGGTCAAAGTAAGATAGTTTTTTACACAGTTTTATGCTGACATAGCGAACGTGAGTTCCTTATCCTTTGTCATAATGTGCAGCGTCATCATTTCTGCAGCAGAAAATCTTTTTCAGGTAAAAGTGTGAGCTCCCCTGTGCAGGTCCAGGAAGATGAACCACCATTCTGCTGCTTTGCTTTGGAGAATTTGATTCTTTCATGGTAACTTTTATTCTGAACTAATTCATTTTGTTATACATCACACATAATTGCTGTAAGCTACAAAGTGGTAAAAAAAAACAAAAAAAAAACATTCATGCTTGCAGATATTTTCTGATCAATCATAAACGATTGACTGGAATAACTCTGTCCTGTTAACCCTGGTAGTGTTGACATTTGGCATGGTATTTGTAGACCAATGAAAACACGTCATGGGTGGAGCTTAACTAATTTAGCCCAACCCAGAAGGTCATGCCCTGCCCCATGTAGCTCTGCATCGAGGGGCTTCTCTATGAATCAGTGTGCGATTGTGTGTATGCATTTGTGTTCGTATCTGTGCATGTGTGTTTTGGCCATGATTTCTTCAGATGTGTTCACTCACAGGTAGTTTGTGGTTGAATCCTTTAACCTTGATGACCAGGCCGTGCTCACCAGCCACCAGTTTATACTCCAGCTGGGCCACGTCGGCCTCATAGGCCGGCTCAGCTAGGTTATGGCCCAGAATGTTCACCAGCAGGTCAAACAACACCACACTGCAGGTGGAGAAAGAAAGAAAAGGAAAGATGGGCAAGGAGGAAGGGAGAGAGGAAAAAGCATGGGAGAGAAAAAGGAATGAGGGAACAAAAGGGAGAGAGAAGAAAGGAAGGGGAGGAGGAGGAATCCGAGCAAGAGGGAGGAGTGGGAAAGGGAAGGATTGATGGGGGTAGGGACAGTAGGGAGGAAAGGGTGTGGTCAAGAGGTAGGAAGGAGGAAGGAGAAATGGAAGCAGAGAGGGAGAGAGGGTGAGAGGGAAAGATGGAGGTTGAGAGGAGAGAGGGTGGATTGGGAGACGGGATAGGAGAGGGAGGGAGAAGAAAAACAGAAGCACAATAGTGAGTGATGGCAGAAAAGAAAGGACGATGAGTCTTACAGCAGAAAGTAAAATACTGTTTTCATGAGGTCATATTTGAACCTGGACTTACTTCCTAGCAGACTGCTGGATTACAGGAGAGATTATGTGGAATCTGACGTAGGCTGCCGCAGGGAGGAGCACAAACAGATGTCAATACCCCGCTAATGAAGACGAATGCCTTTTTAGAAACATCTTGCATGCAGAAATGATATACACAGTGCAAGTGCACACAGAGACACACACAGGGACACACACACACACGTCCCACCTTTAGGGATTTTGAACTTGTTGTCCTTCTTGTACCATAGGCAGCCTCTGTCGCTGTTGGCTATCCTGACAGGGAACTCGGTGTCTGGGCAGTCAGAGGGCTTCAGGCTGAAGTCAGTGGCTGAACAAACACACACACAGAGAAAACCTTGTCATTCTACTAGGCGCATTCCTATAAATGATGTGTCATTTTCAACACCTCAGTATGTCTAGTTTGGAACAGCATGCAGTTGCTTTTCAACACAGTATGTTAACAAGTGAAACATGCCGTCCCCCATGAATGGGCCAATCAGTAACAAGATGCATCATCCCTCCAAGTTTCATCAAAATCAGACTGGTGGTGTAGCAGTTATGGCCTTTAGAAGATTGAAGTAATTGCCCTGTAATTATAGCGTTCTCATCACACCAATCAGTGTAATGTTTTTAAACACAGAACACAGTGCCAAAATGCAATCATCCCTCTAAGTCTCGTCAAAATCGGATCAGTGGTGTTTGAGATATTACATTTGAGTTCAAGCTTTTGACCTTTAATTATAGCACCCACAACAGGTCAGTCAGTGTAATGTTTTTAAATGCCAGAACACTGCAAAGATTCATCACCAAGTTGAAAGATGCATCATTACAAACGCAACGTAGACGTACAAATGTGCTGGAAATAATTCATCCCTTTTAAGAGTGCATGACATAAATATTGGCTATGTAAACAATTTGCAGTGATTTAGGTCCAAGTGACATCATTTTCACCCACAGCAGAGGAGGATGGTTATTCACTCACCGATGAACTTGTTCTCAGCAGGGAGGTGCAGGTCATTGTTGGGCTCCAGGTTTCCTGACCACTGCTCCCTCCACTCCTGTTGGATGTCTGTGTGAGGGGAGAGTCAGTACACACTAGTGTTTCTCCTGCTATTGAATAGGTAGAGGAGCTGTCACGCCACTAAGTTTGGCACCATTTCAGTTTCAATTCAATAAGTTCAGGAAGTGGATTTTCTTCACAATAAAACAATAAATATTTTGCATCATGATAAATATTTCAAGATTCTAACATCTAGTCTGAAAGAAAGAAATTATTGAGAATGCAGTTTGGCTTTATATCTTGAACTGAGTGACACTGCACCCCACCATAACAAATGTTTTTTTTTTAATCCTGTTCCAAACACTGCTCTGAACCATCAAGGTTAAACGCTGGCATCTCTACTTCTGCTGGGAGTCTTTGTTATAGGAGGATAACTATCAGCACACAAGGAGAAAAAGACAATGTATTCACTGAATGTCTACACTGGGGGAAGGAGCTGTTACACTGACAGTAAACACACACACACACACACACACACACTCTCTCACCCTCCACACTGTATTGTGTGCCAAACCACTTCTCTCGGAGGGGACAGTGGCCCTCATGTTCTGGTGACAGCAGCATCAGGTTGGCTTTCTCTGGGGTGAGGAGGGACAGAGCTGCACTGATCACCTACACACAGACAGAGGGAGAAGGGACAAGGTTAAGACACACACACACACACACACACGCACACACGCACGCACACGCACGCACGCACACCTGCACAGAATATCATTTTGGATATCAACATTTAAGGTATTTTAATTTTTGGTATTAGACA
>OOFE01026531.1:0-12158 GCA_900323365.1 Monocentris japonica | reverse complement strand
ACACATATGTGTACAATATATATATCATTTTGGAGCAGTTTGGTTAGTTCCCTACTTACCTCTGGATTGAACTCAAACATCAGCTGATCTCCTGTCAGGAAATCTTCTTTAGGGAACAGCTGCATGTTCTCACAAATGTCCTCCACATACTCTATAGGGTCAGTCTGGCAGGGAGGAACACACACACACACAGTTTATCCCCACACCATCTCGCTTGTAATAACACAGCAAAATAATCTGTGTTCACCCAAAAACCATCACACACACTGTTCTAATAAAACACAGCAGGGTATGAATGTATGGACTCTTACCTGCTCCTGATAATGAAACTCATTGGCTTCAATTTTCTGAATCTCTTCATATATCCTGGATGGATGGGTAGACAGACAGATAGAAACTTTATTTATCCCAGAAGGAAAATCAGTTGTCACAGCTGCAACACCCACTTGAGACACAACAAACATAATAAAACACTATAATAAAGCTAGGAACTAAAAACACCCAACCTATTAACCTATCAACATATGACACAGTTGTCACTACCCCCTACCCTACAGAAGGCTAGAAAAATAGACCATATACAACATATACTACAAAGATATACAGAGGCTGGATTTCATTATAAAAGGTCTTTATCACTAAATCTGCCTCTACTGCGTTATGTGTGTGTGTGTGTGTGAGTGACAGTGCCTTTGCTCTGGGCCCAGGGTCTGCAGCATCTTGAGGTACTGGAACACCAGGTGAGCCACCTGTAGAGGACGACAGGCACACAGAGATTAGACCTCAAAACTTAAAGGTTCTACGTGTCACATTTTAACAGCAACACACTTTACGGCACGAACGAGGAAGAGGGCCGCTGTTCTTCCAGCACAAACTGGGCAAGTAGCTTCTTTGTGACAGGCAGGAAGCAACAGGGTTCATGGGAAATGTGGTCTTAGTTTTGATAAACACTAGCGCTAACAGAGGCTAGAGGCTACAATAATCTTGACCATGGTCATTTGTTTAGCGTAATTATACCAGGGTATCACAATTAACTTGACAAATATATTGACTCTACAGCAGACAGAAGCACAGGATTTAATTTCATCTCGTTGCCATCCAAAATATATGAGTGTTGGTGCAAACAACACAAATGCTATCTCCTCTGTTGCGAATAAAAGACAATTATGGGAAATTGAAAGTCAAGTGTGTGAATAAGAGGGAATACCTGAATGGATTTCAAGAGAAGAAAGACAAGGTTAAGTTAAACTGAGGCCTTTATTATTGCTTTGGATACACTGAGTGTTTCGTTTTGGCAAAGCTGCCTTTTGGCAACCGACCTACGTGGTGGTCTGATGCAATCATCCTCTCTCATGATAAACAGAGTGGAAGAAAGTACCCATGATCACAGTAAAGGACATCCTCAAGGGTATTCTCAAAAGTTACCAATGCATGTGTATTGACTGAAAAGGTTTCTGCTAAGACGTATACATACATAAGATCACCATCTGCCTCCCTGGTTACCGCAAGAGTTGTAATGGCAACCAATAATGCACGTGTTTTATGGGAATTACCAACATGGATAGAGGTTGTCTTTGACCAATCAGATTGCTTGCCTGAAATTATCTGTTGTATATTGGAAAATAAACGCTCACAGGCCACCTGGGTACTAATCCACAATGCCACCAGTCTCTTTACACCTGATAGCACTACAAAGTTATCAGTTTTTATCATTTAACAGCCAAGTGCAGTGGAGTCCACTACCAAGAACTATTTTGTTTCATCATTTATCAAAAACTAATACAAATTTTTAGTTAAAAGATATTTCTCCAAACGCATAGAGGACCATATTGATTTAGTTATCAGAATCAGAATCAGCTTTATTCGCCAAGTGTGTACACATACAAGGAATTTGACTCCGGTTTCTTACATAGAATAGACATACAGCAAAAACAAGGACAACAAAGGACTACAAAGCTGAACAGGCTAGACATAAGCATAAACATTTAACTGCTATGTACAGATGTAAAATGTATATAAAATATATATATAAAAAAATTATTAGTTGTTAAAAGACCAAAACAATTCACAATGTGTATTAGGAGCATACATGTGTTAATATTTGAATGAAATATATGGTGAGACAACAATTTGACAAAACCTTACCAAGTGGTGTGCGAACAAGATATTCAGATATATTTCAATTTCATACAAGCATTTCTTAAAGATCTAAAAATTTTGATTTTTGATCAGTTCTAAATGATGTAGTATCAACTAAGTAGAAAGATTTGATTGTATATGTTGTGAAATGCTCGTATGAAATTGGAATATATCTGATGTCTTGTTAGCACATACAGTATATATGGATATATACTGTATGAATAAACAGAAATATACACAAATATACAGTTCTTGGTAGTGGACTCAGACTTTTGGACCCCTCTGTATGTATCAAGTATGTAAACATTGACATGGCTATACTGTCACAGACTAACAAAAATAAATAGATATGGATCTCCATGATATGAAAACAAATACTTTGGTTGCTCAGCTATGAAGTGGAGATGAATGTGTAACCCACAAGCGTGTTTTTCCAGTTTTCCTCCACCCAGCCCCACCTCTCTGGGCTTTTCTATACCTGGAATAAGAAACAGCCAAAGAAAGAGGAAAAGGAAAAGGGAATAGTGTTTTCTCTACCTGGTAGAAGTTCTGGAAGCCTTCGTCAGTGAGGGTGATGGAGATGGAGAAGATGGAGTAGGTGGTGTTCTGGTCGAAGCCGGTCTCACTGTTCCCTCCAAACAGAGCCAGGGCCCAGCACCTACAGACACACACACCAATTAATTAACACTGATTTTTAAAGCTGAACTACTGGTAAAAGTTCACTCTCTGCCACATACTGTGTTGAAACACAAAGATAAACAACACATAAACAAAGGCCCAATCTCAAACAGCCCCTTGGCCCTTAGCTTCAACATTGTTTATACTCAGCCACTGGTGCAGCCGCTCAACCGCCGCCAGAAGAACTGAGACTGCGTACACTCAATTTTCACTGTTGTCATTCATCAATCAAACAATTGAAAACAGCACACACAATAAATAGGAACACTATCAAACAGCCAAGTGGAGCAGCTAGATGGTAAGGGGACAATCCAATGAGCTCTTGGTATTGTGGGATTATAGAGGGTTTGGCGAATCACTTTGCCACTTAGCAACAAGAGGCTGAAATGCTCTTGTGAATCCATATCCAGGGACTAAAATGTGTGAATCAAGTTGTCAAGTGGGTGGGAGAAGTGTATGGCTTGAAGCTCATGTATAACCAGGGGAATGAAGACCTTTCAACTGGATTTTGGAGTGCCCTCCAATCATGAAAACAAAATAAGGATACTCACTTCTTCCTGAGTGTTGAGAGGATGCTTCCTCTGCCTTCATGTCCAATCAACCAAGAGATAAAGTGGAGAGGCTTCACTCTGTGAAGTGAAAGAAGGACATGAAAAAGGAGAAACAAAAAATGTATGCAATTCCTCTACAGTCAGGGAAAAACATGGTCTGTTGTGGATGGTCTAATTCTGCATTCATGTGGAGGGAAAAGAGGAGAGAAAGACATGAAAAAAAGAAACAACAAAATGATGCAATTCCTCTACAGTCAGGGGGAAAGCATGACCTGTTATGGTGGTTGTGTGTTTGTGTGCTGTCTACCATCTGTATCTGTGCAGCTCACCTATAGTGTTTCTCCTGAGGGGGAAGGGCCCAGGTGATGGTCAAAGCATGAACTTTCCTTACCGGAACCACTGCAAACATACACAGATAGAGACAGATACAGAAACTGAAATAGACAGATAGAAAGCTAGATAGATAACCGAACTGCTGCTTATAAATGTCATAACCTCAACTAAACCAGAGTATGCCAGATAGTGCCAAGACACAACAAGA
This sequence comes from Monocentris japonica, assembly GCA_900323365.1. NCBI lineage: Eukaryota > Metazoa > Chordata > Actinopteri > Trachichthyiformes > Monocentridae > Monocentris > Monocentris japonica. Next base: position 8,249 of record OOFE01026531.1, on the reverse strand, counting down.
CGTGTGCAGTATTCTCAGAGACAGACAGACAGAAGGATGGAGCAGCACCTCTGTACAGCTTATTGAAGGCTGGTGTGTCAAAGGGATCCGGCATATCAGAGAAGTCCGGCTTGGTCAGGTCACTGTAACCACAGAAACGTAGGATTACAAGAAGCAACCAATCCCAGTGATGACATAATGTGATGATATTATCAATGTTGGCAATATGCACCAAAACTCATCATCATCACCCACTGGAGAAACCGCACTGGCGAGCACACTAACTGTTTCTTACTTGTAACTATTTCTCAACAAGGGACGGTTACAAAGTTGCTTGCAGAAGGTTGAGTTCGATTTTACATTTCACAAAGTAACAGGCTCACGTCTATTTTGTACCTACAAAAATGACTCATGAGCCAATGGAAGTGGAAGTTGTTAAGGAAACACTAATGGGAATTCAACTAGGGGAGAAATCAGCCATTTCAGGTGTACGGCATTGCAAAAGGGCTAAGATGACAAGAGGTACAAAGTAGTGAGGGGGATTGGGGAATGTTTGACATTTACATTTGAGCAAAATCTCAAAGCATATTCAAACTCAGTCAATGACACGCACTCAACTGATGAGCGCACTCCTACACCACACTCACTTGTTGGGCACATTACTGAAGATCTCTCTCACCCACTCCTCCAGAGTGTCCAGCTTTTCTAAAGGGCAGAGGAAGCGAAGCATGCTAAGTTAGCATTTCAGTGTGTCCCATTAATGCTGAGTAAAAAGTCATAATTCTGGGTTCTGCGTACCATTCAGTGCAATGCAGAATCTTCCTTTGAATGATTGCAGCGTGAACTATGACTGTTGCTTTGACTACTTTTAGCCCTTAACAGCCTATTCCATGAAAATTTAGAAGATCAAGGTAAAATCCTGTCTCTGATGATGTCTTTGTGGTGGCTACACTGCTACAAAAGGCCCAGAGCATAGATGAATTTCAACATGGAACCACAAAATGGACACAAAAAATGGACCACTGGCACCCAGCAATGCGTTCAATGATTACCGTGACATTTGAACTGCCAATACATTTGCTTTACTTTACTTTTTTACGAGGTAAAAATATTGCAGCAGAGACTACAAGAGACTACAAGAGTCAATACCAGGCATGGGGGTCCTTGTATACAGTAGTGGCTTAGCTGTAAAGAGGCTTTCTGTGAGACCCTGATCTTAAAAACATGGGGATGGTTATTATATACCTAACTTTGTTAAAAATGCAGTGAGTTGATTTGAAGTCAACTGTCTAAAGTCTACTAATGTATGAGATGAACATGGATGCAGTGAATCTGGCAGAAACCAAGAGTCTTTGCTGTCCAGTAAGTGGAACAGATTTCTCTGACCTTTAGACTGCACAGCCAAAGTCATGTAGTGGGCGGAGTAGTGCCTCTTCCAGAAGGCACGCAGCCGCTTGTAGACATTGATCTTCTTCTTCCTTGGCTCCTGCTTCAGCGTCTGGGCATTCCCTGGTGTTGTCACAAGTGTGCAATCAATTCAGTAGAGTCAAAAAAAGACTGTAGAAAAATGCGTTACAGATATAGGGATATCAACAAGAAAGGAGACTTGGCTTCAGTCTCAATGCTCCTATTTGTTCCTGCTGAACATACCCAAAGCAACATTCTCAGGATGCCCTGCATGTATTATTTGTCCCAGTGGTAGTGTTTACCAACTCACCCCAGCAGAACTTGCCCATAGGGTGTCCAGGTTTGGCCAGACTGCCGAACAGCATCTCCTTCCTGTGGGAGTCTGATGGCTTAGCCAGCTGGTACTCTGACAGTGAGAGGAGGAAAGATAGAAAACAAAAAGAGGGCAGACAGCAGAAGATGGAGTGCAAAAGACGCGTGAGGCACACATAGCAATGCGGTCCAAGTCAAAAGGTTGAACTTTAACTTCTCAGTAGAGAGGACTGATTTACAGAGGCGCAAACATGATGTAACCCCCCTGTAACGCCCGGCCAAGACTCACCGCTGTCAACGGCCTCCACCTCCCGATCAATGGCGTCTCGGATCATCAGGGGACAGATGAAGAACTGAGCCCACCTGGGTCGGGGAATGGTAGCAGAGAGGCCATAATCAAGGCCACATACCAGCCAGACAAACAGGACACAGGTCAGACACAGACAAACAGCGCAATAATCAGATACTGTATACTGGTGCACAGCATGGACAACGGCAGATTGGTGAGTGATTCAGCCTGTGATGTCCGGATACTGTAGATCTATGCCTGTGTGTACACATCTTGACCTGCCAATCCCCCACAGAGTAACTGTTCATGAGAGGCCAGTGTGTTGTGGCTGGTACGTGATTAGTGTGTTTTCTGTAAGGTCAGTGTTAAGCCTCACAAAGCGACTTTCACTTGACCAACTCAAGACCAGGATGTCACAGACGGATGGGACTTTAGGTGCCACAGGTAGTCCAAAGAGCCAGCAGTAGAAACTGTTGGCTGGTATGTAATGACTGAATGTTGAGACATGCATGTGGCTGATAATCATCTGTAGATACACACAAGCCTTCAGAGGTATATAGCTTGCTAACTATGTTTTCAGTCTCTCTATGCAGGTCAGCATTGCACGGTTATCAAGTCTTACCATTTTAGTGTAAGACAGCAGGGACAACCAAATATGTAAAAGTTGATATGGTCAACATCAAAAAAAAAAATTTGATAGGAATGTACGAGTGGGAGAACAAACGTGCCAGGGGTTTTTCCATGTCTGTCCATGTGAATCTATAAATCACCTGGTGGTTTTCTGAAGCACAAGCCCTCACCTTCAGTATGACTGTTTCCAAAACAAAGATCTCTGTTCCTTCCTCACCTGTCAAGAGCCTCTTTGAAGCGTTTCCTCTGGACGTCAAACTGGAAGATGGTCCTCTCGCAGTCGGTGGAGGCATTGTCACTCCCTCCATGTTTCTTTAGGAAAGCATCAAAGCCGTTCTCTGAGGGGTACTTCTCACTGCCCATGAACACCACTGGAAAACCGAGGAGAGGAGAGGAGAAATGGAATATTAAAGGAAATTAAAGGTAAAATCCACCCTAAAACACCTTAACACTGTTGGAAAAACATATATTGGCAATGCACCTTGCATTTCGGGGCCCATTTTGTTGTTTGGTGTTGTATTTTTCTTATTCCCTGCGGATAACATTTTGCTCCGACTCTCACTGTTTCTCAACTGGAAAAACTCGGACGCCCTGGTTCTTACTATGCTATCGCTATTGCTTTCTCCACCTACGTGCATAACAGTGTGAATGCAACAAGTTCACACCTGTTCTCTGGGGGTTGTCGAAAGTCATCCTGCGAAATGTAAGAAATCATTAAGTGAAGTAGAAGTAGATAAGGTAGTGGGAGGAAAGTGGGTACACCTAAAAAACAACACTTCCTCACAAAATAATGCCTTGTGTAAGTGTAAGAATATCTGAGGGTGGATTGTTCCAGTAACAAATTTGTGAAGAAAGGACTTGGTCCTTGTGGGTCATGGCTCCTACTTACTGTGTTCTAGGAAGTGGGCGAGGCCAGGGAGGTCAGTGGGGTCACTGAAGCTGCCCACTCCCACACATAGCGCCGCTGCAGACTGACACACAGAGGATATCATGAGGAAGTCATGTTTAAGCCAAACAACACACTTCAGTAGCTCAAACCCTACATGCATAAAGCTTTAAGGAACAGGAGCACTGAGTAAGGATCAGTGGTCAGGTCACATGACCACAGATTGACGAGTTCAACTTCAAAAAGCAATACATCCATTTTAGAAAGGAAAAGGAAAGGAAAACCATTACCTTAACTTTATCGTTCAATATCTCTAAAACGGATGGATGGATGGATGATGGATAGATAGATGACCCATTCTATTAATATTTTGTCAACACAGAATTCAGTTATAGATTATAATTTCAAATGTACCATAAATTGTTTCTGATTTGTGCTATCTATCATTTTGTGAGAGTAGGTGTCACGTTTTTCCAAATAGTGAACATCTGATTTTGGTCAATTTTTTGGGCACAATTTGAATGACTTGAGGGTCTGCCTGATCTGTTTTGCTTTTCAGACACACTTAACCTGTACAGACACTGGCTTCCTTTCTATTCAGAAAATGAACAGAATAGTATATATAGAATGAACTTCATAGAAATTTCCCAGGAGTACCTGTTTTTCTGCATTTCCTTTCTTCTTCTTCCCCTCATTCTCATCGTTGTCGTCTTCAAAGTCACTGTCCTCTTCTTCCTCGTCTTCCTCAGACTCTTCCTCTGTTCCTCCTCCAGAATCATCCTCCTCCTCTTCCTCACCCTCCTCGCCCTCGTCTTCTCCGTCTGAATCCTCATCTCCTGATGCTGCTGGACCACTGTAGTCCGAGATGAGCAGAGCTCGCAGCCCGTTGTCCAGCTCAATGTACCTGAGGGAGTAAGTCATAGGTGAGACAGAAAGACAGTAGAGAGAGCTCTGGGTAAAAGTGAACATAAAGTGATGTACCATAGAGTCTTCTGCTGAAAGATGTTTATCCCTGTTTTGAACAGATTTGCTCTTTGCAAATTGCATCTTGTACCCATGAAGACTAGCTTGCTCTGTGTTTCTTCACAGCAAATTTCCTGTGCGCGCCATGCAAGCAACACTGAACTGATCAAGCCTTAGGAGAAGCTCATTTTTGGAACTGGGTTACCCACCATAACACTTTCAGTATTACAAAGAGATACAGAAAATAGTGCCCTCAGCTCTATCTTGTTAGAAATTCAGTTATATTGATAATGATGATGGAATAAACTACGAAATAGAAAAATCCATGATGTACTTCCAGTGTATATTTCAAATACTATAGTGTCTAAGATATCCAAGTTTATTTAAACTGTAACGATTGGTTTGAGGGGTGGACATGCCCTTTACCTGTACTGTTTGGGGTCACTGGGTGACTTGATGATCTCATTGTCTCCAACATTGTCCTGTCCTCCTCCTCCATCCCCTGCCACCTGGCTCTCATCCCGGGCCACGGCTTCGGCATCTTCTGACGCCCCTCCTTGGACGGAGCCAGAAGTAGACGCCGGGGAGTTTCTGGATTTGTTTGTCTGCGGCATCCTCAGCAGAGACGAGACTTTGGCACTGCGGGTTGTCAGCAAAGCGCGACCATCAACAACTGGACAGCTCGCTGTCACCGGTAATTTACTCCTCAGCACGACAGCACAACGTGCCAGCCTGAACAGAGCTATGATGGTGACCCTCTCTGTATGGCAAAATGAAAGCCCCCAAACTTGCGGCTAGTGTGACCAAAACAACACAGTACAGATGAACAGACGCTCTATAGCAGAGACTTATAGGTGATCAATTTCATCATGAACTGTCATACCAGCCAGCGCCCACATTACAGACCAGTCTAGGCGGAGAGAGCTGCGATGGGCCGACAATACAGCTATTCATACAGGACTGTCTGGTGGTTTCGCCCTATTCAGCTGCCTGTCAGCTAAAATCCGACCCATCCAGTATACCCCAACCACACCTGCGCCTTTTATCTCAACAGCACAGCAAGACAGATGGTAAAGAATCACTATAGTCTATATAGTCTACGGTGACAAGTAATTAATGGTTGCAATAGCCCTTTGCATAGAGAATAAAGATCAAATGCTGCTATGTGCTACCAACATTTTAAAACTATGTTTATATAGGCTACATCGGTTTCATTTAGGGGCAAAGGCTTGTTTCAAGGCAAAGCTAAAAACTGTAGACGCTTTTAATTTGTAGTTCTTGAAGCCGGCACGGTAACAATGTATCCATACCTTCCTCCTCTTGACACCAGAAGGGCCTGGGCATATGGTAAAACGCCTGTATGCCAAGAAGGAGCGCTGTGATTCGTTGAGCAGTTGCAACGTTTCAATATACGAGCCTCTGATTGGTCTGATAGATCAAAGGGCGTGATTTGTGTATTAACCAACACGTGTGCACTGTAGCGGTTACATGGCACAGAGGCACTACCTCGCAGGGGACAGATAGCCGCCGGAAGCGTCTGCTTCAGCCATCTGTTTATGAATGCGCTATGACTGTTGGCGTGTGAATCTTCAACCTACGTACAGCAGCGCCGTGCCAGCCACAGTTGCTCGTTTTACATCCCCCAGATTAAATCCCTCAAGTAACTGATCACAGTTCAGGGAAAGGCGCACCTACTGAAAGAAGAGAGAGCGCATGTTGCGTTACCCCCCCCCCGCATTTCTCAGTACACGTGCTCAAGACTCCAAAACGGATGATTTGTCAGGGGCCGCTAGGGGGCAGGCGTAGGCCATGAAGCTGGGCAAATTGTAACACTAGATAGTTGAGGGTCGTGTAAAACAACGCTGTAATTTAGACTACAAATTTGGATAGGTCTACACACAAAAAAAATATATTAAGATATTATTACTATTGTGGGCCCCCTATACGCCAACGCCTACTGTGGAAATTCGAATCACAGGTACGTTGTTCAAAACAAAATCTTAACATGAATTAAAATCATTCCTTCTACGTGCATGCAGAGAGTGCAATTGCAGTTGAGAATAAGCCATGCTGACATTTAACCAATGTCCTTCCTCAGCCTCCCCTCTGCAGCCTGTTGGCATTTCACCCCTCTATGCCAATGTGTCCTCCCCCTCACTCAACAACTCTCTCTCTCCTCTCTGGAGCCAATCTGATTTGCCCCTGGGCTTCTGTCAGCAGCAAGAGGTGATAAACACTGCAGCCATGACAACCAGCGAGGCAGACACACGCCTGAGTTGGCTGTATCCTAATGGCTTTACTTGGCATCCTCTCCCCCCTTTATCAAGTCTATCCTTCACCTGCACTGATGTTAAGACACTCGGGACCGATGAAAGCAATGTGATTCCACTACAGTGTAAGATCTATGCTCACCCCTCACCCATCCAGGTGTTATAAGCCAAGCTGGTGGTAGGTCTATGTCAGTCCAAGTTAAGATCTCCACATTGTTTTATTCATATGATGTAGAAAATACAACTCCATAAATCAAGGTAAGATGGGGGAACCTTTCAGTTTGGAGAGTTTTGTTCTTGGGCCTGGGTACTCTTTGCGAAATAAAGCTGTGTGTGTTGCAGAATTTTCAATTTGGTCAGGCCAAGCTGGCCATTTGGTTGACTCACAGGAACAGAGTAAGGGGTACAGGTCCTACAGATGTTGTGGCCATGTTTAAAGGGTTGGTCTCTGTGTGCCTTATGGTGGAATATATGCTTTATTCCCTGAACAATGATGTTGCATCCTTTGTAAATTGTCTAGATGTATGCATCTAGATTGTAGCTGTGCTTCTGTAGGCTGCTGGTGCTTAGGTCTTTATTTTTAGTTATTTTTTATTTATTCATTGATTTTGTTTTATCTGTGAGCGTGTGAGAGAGTCCGGGTGTGTGTGTGTGTGTGCATGGTTTCTATAAGGGAGTATTTATAAGTTTGTTTTTCTATGAGCATGGTTTGTGTCTTTTTGTTTTCATTTTGGCTTGTAAGTGAGATGATCTGTTAAGAACATCAAAAGTCTCTCTCTCTCTTTCTCTCTCTCTCTCTTTTTTTCTCTCTCTCTCTCTCTCTCTGTCTCTCTCTCTCTTACACACACACTCAAGCAGTCAGGTATAAAAGAATGCATTCAGTCACTCCTTCAATGTGGGATTTTTCCAAGCCTATTGATCACTAGTCAAGCCCTCTTGCAAACAACATGAAGAACATTTTCACACCAAAGATTCTTTTCTGGGAAAGAGGCACCAGGCTTCTGTTAGCATTTGTTTGCCATGCTAGTGGAAGTACAAATGATTGCTTTCAAAATTGCATGCCATGTGAGCAATTGCATGGCTGTAGTATTATTGAGAATAAGTGTTAGACCAGTGTGAAAGTGCTTTTATGTGATTTGAGACGTGAAAACTTTTCAAATGAAATAGGCAGAGGCTTGTGTAGTGACCAACTGGTTGGGTCTCTAAAATCCCTGAACCTTTCCTTTAATGCCAACATCTGTGTCCTTTCATGGTAAGGTATTAGCACAACTGGAATGTGAGTGGTAATAATTTCACATTTTTCCACTTACGTGCCCTTGTATAACTGAGTCCAAATTGAAGTTCTGATCGGGCACCTCAGGCCTCCCCAGAAAAATGTGTCTGTGTGAAAATGCAATGTAGAATGCAGCCAGCTGAATCATTGAAGGTATTATGAATTTGTCCCCCTCGGTCAGCCTCCTGCAGAGTCATTGGAGGCGGCAGCAGCTAGAGGACTGTCTTTACCTTAAAATTC
>OOFE01026509.1:27451-45690 GCA_900323365.1 Monocentris japonica | reverse complement strand
CATACCTTGGTTGTAACGAGTGGTTATTTGAGTTACTGTTGCCTTTCTATCATCTCGAACCAGTCTGCCCATTCTCCTCTGACCTCTGACATCAACAAGGCATTTTCGTCCACATAACTGCCGCTCACTGGATATTTTCTCTTTTTCGGACCATTCTCTGTAAACCCTAGAGATGGTTGTGCGTGAAAATCCCAGTAGATCAGCAGTTTCTGAAATACTCAGACCAGCCCGTCTGGCACCAACAACCATGCCACCTTCAAAGTCACTTAAATCCCCTTTCTTCCCCAGTCTGATGCTCGGTTTGAACTTCAGCAAGTTGTCTTGACCACGTCTACATGCCTAAATGCATTGAGTTGCGGCCATGTGATTGGCTGATGAGCTATTTGTGTTAACAAGCAATTGAACAGGTGTACCTAATAAAGTGGCCGGTGAGTGTATATGTGTGTAGTTTGGCAAATTCTACTGAAAAAGCAAAATTAAGGACAGATAATGTCAACCTTTAGCATGAAAACTGTTGTGAAGCCCTATGATGTAAGAGTTCAAATCTATAGAGATGAAATAGGCTATTTAGTCTGCACATAAAGGTGGATGTTTTGCAGTTTGTGTTTTTTAAAAAGAGGCCTTTTTTTCTGGGTGAAACCGTGCAATATGATTAATGTTACTTATATTCATAGCATTCCCAAAATACCCAAGCTTTGTGTGGCACGCCTTGGATATTGCATTGCTTTTATCAGGTTCCACCTTCTGGGGAATAGTGTAAAAGCCTAAATCAGTCTGCACATTTCTTAGCTTCCTCACTGCTATTTTTCTCTACTATCTCTCATCTCTTTCTTGCATCCTGTACTGCTGGCTAACAAGATGTAAACGGTTGCTCATGCTTGTGTTCATCATAGTTATGTGGTTTCCTTTTGCCATTTTTTGGTGTTGCACCATATATAAGCTCTCAGAATATGATAGAACAAATATATTTAAAATGTATATAATTGCATTAAAGGGGCATTCAGTAATTTATGACTTTGTTCAACCTCTATCTGCGACCAGTAGGAATTGCAACAACAGATATATTATGGTCATTTTATGCTAAAGGACAGAAAAAGTCTTACTTAATGCAACTTTAATAATATTGATTTTTAGATTTTGTGTATCAATGCAGATTCACAAAATGCAGAATCACAATTATTAAATGAATTTTTCCCCCACCCCTGGTTTTCATACACACCACTGCATTGCAGATTCTGGCAATTGCTTGCTGCCTGACTCAACACAGTTAATCATGCTATTCTAATTAATAGATTAAGAAATTTGGTTTCTCTAGTACAGCCCTGGACTGGTTCCCATCTTACTTGTCAAACTAGAAAACTTTCACAAGTGGCTTCCCCTGCTTCATTCATTACACGTGACATATCTCATGGCTAAATTCTTGGGCAAATACTGTATGGTGATATTATCTGCTGGAGTAGCATCCCTTTTCAAAATTTTGAGTTTACCATGCAATCCGTAATTTAACCAAAATGAGTGGGTGAAAATCCCTCAAGGCAGATGCCAGAGACTGCCACTGAGTGGCTCTAGGAGATGTTCCAAGTCATCGCTGCCCAAGGAGGAGCCACAATACTTGATTGAAGGACTTCACATATTTTTACACACGGGTATGTGTTGAGTTTTTTATGAACTAAACCAGTTTTGTTAAATAAAGGTTTATCATATTTATTTGTGCAAGATTTGAGGTTTAGATACAGATTTTATAAGGTATTTCCTCTATAATACATGAAATGATTGTAATATTAAACGCTCAAATTTATTTTTTAATTACATAATTTAATGACAGACCATGAAACTCAAATTTTTAGTTTGACAAAGCTCAATAGTCAAGCTCAATATAAAACGGTTTTACATTGCATGGGAAAGATCACGTGTAACATCTGTGTTTTTAAAGTAACTAACACTGAGTACATTTTAAACAAGCTACTTTTTATTTTGACCTAAGTATATTTTAAGACTTCTAAATTTCAGCCAAGTAGCAGAACTTCTACTAGGGTAGGATCATTTTTCAGTCTGAGTTTATCTCCTGCTGAAAAACAAACAAGAAGCAGAAGAAATGCTAATGGCAGCAGGGGGTCACTATTTCCAATAAAACACATGCCCTCTCCAAATGGAGATGTGCTTAGGATATCTCCGCTATCTTTTATGCCATTTCCCCTGATAGTCCAGCCAGACCATCATTCAGAGGAAAGGGGTATTATTTGAAAAATGGACAAACACACGTTGAAACTGTGTTTATGCCTGCACGCTCTTACTACAAACTGCCTACTAAAACAGCATGGAACTGGCAGTGTCTAATAAAATTAAATCTCTGCAGGCAAGCATAGTGTGCTCTGCCATTGCTTCATTTTGGGTTTGGCCTTTCAGACACAGCCAGCATTTGAAGATGTTGAATAAACAGCATGTGCATCTCAGGTGTATACCTCCTCTTTGAGTGGAGGCTGACACCTTCACTGCCCAACATGGTAATAATAGAATGCATTTGGGGAATTCAGTTAATAAAGTGAAAGTGTGTATCCTTGACTTAAACATGTAAGCAGTGTCTGGTTTCTTTTTGGCTTGTATGTGTGGTTTTTTCTTAAGAAGGGTTTGCATTGTACTGTACCCTCATTGATGTATCGATTGAGAAAAAAAAATATAATAAAAAAAAATAATTGTTAGAAAAAAAAAAAAAAAAGTGACAGCTTCCTCAAAAGTCTGAAACTTACTTGGACTAGTAAAGGTGAAATTATCCCCTCACCGGGTCAAAATCTGATTGTAATTCTTGTTAAGGTGGCGGTTTTCTGCAAAGTCCTGGGCTGCATCCGACTGTGTGAACCCAGACAAACATTTGGCTAAAGCGATGTCCTCTCTTGGGAATCACAGTCAACTGTTCTGCCCTGAGTTTTGTGTTGCAAGCTGTAACCTCTATAGACCATGAGTGGGCTGCAGGCGGCATCTGCTGCGCTTCTGTTCTTATTTCAACCCTACGGCCACATGCAATGTGTCCAAGTTAATCATTTCAATGTTTACTTACTGCCCATAAGTGGGGAGAAAGTAAGCATTGTGCATCTCATTTTTCACCCCATGGGCAATTTACAAGACCATGTGCTTGTCAGTGTCTGAAATTTAGCCTTTAGTTTTCAAATGTTTGCATGCACCTTTTTTTTTTCCTAATGAGGTTTTCAGAGGAAATCTTCTTTGTCCTCATTGGAAATTTGCTGTTTTTTGTTTTCATGCATTGGTACATAATGTGGCCAATGTGAAGCCCTTTGAGACTCTAACTGTAATTAAGGGCTACACAAATAAAATTGACTTGTAAATTCCCAAGGAGCGTCGCGGCGGCAGTGATGAACCAGAAAATGTACAATTTTCCTGTAAAAACCCGCTGCCACTGTGACTGCAACATCAATATCAGTGGAGCGGCTCCAAGATTAACCTAATTTACATTGAGAGAGAGATTTGACTCTCTTGTTTCTAGGTTTGGCAGAGACTTGTTCATGTCCACAAGTACAGTATATATACTGACCTGTCAAAATCATAGGAGCAATTAAAGTAAATTTTAGGGTGAATTTTCCTTTTCTGCACTAACATTAAATATTAGTGTTTTGATCCAGTTGGGTTGATCCCAGGTTGTTAGATTTGCAATACACCATACTACACGTTTCGAAAATCTCTAAGGGATCTGGTCTTTGTGATCTTGAGAAATATACAGCAGCACTGTTTAAGCTATTAAGTAAATGAATTGCAAATTGGGAGTAAGTGGGAGGCTTTTTCTCTCTAGGTTAGTCTCTAGCCATCTGTTTTCTGGCTGCTTTTAATTGGTCTAGAGACCCTTTCACAGCCAAGTACACCTCCATCTCCTTACCATTTGTAAGAGAAGACACACAGAACTTTCTTCCCCCACTTGAAACATCAATATGTGGGGAGTTTTTTTTTTGTTCCAAACCAGAAAGTGAGTTTTGAAAGCCAAAAATCTCAGCAGCTGGCCAAGAAATCGTTGAGTCATTGGTATTGATCTACAATCCTATTAACCACCTGCAGATATACAGTATTATGGTCATTTTGTGCTATGGGGCAGTAAAAACCTTACTTCTGCCCCCTTAAAGCCCAAGACATTTGCTAGTTTGTTTAAAGTGATCCACCATGTAGTGCAATTTTGCTACCTCGCAAATAACACTATGTCCACAATTAAACTTCATACCTTGAAGTAGTGTCTGTGTGTTTATACTACTAGGATATGCATGCGGTTGGAGAGTAGATGATGTGTTATAGTAGCCTGATAACAATACAAGGCAATAACTACTATCTGAAGAAATCAGATAAGTGTCACATAAAGCATGTTTCAAGAAGAGATTCTGATTATGAGACTTAAGACACATACATACACATCTTGAAAGAGTTGCAGATGATTGCATTATTCAAACCGCAGTCTGCAAATTAGAAAACATTTTGCAAATTAGAAAACATAATGTTCTATAGATTTGGTGACCCAAATTACAATTTTGAACATCTTGGCCTTATCTGTAATGGATTAGACTTCAAAAAGTAACCTTCTCAATGTTGTCGTTGGATCAGGGAATGCAATACAAGATAAGAAAGAACTTATAAAGAGAATTTATTTCACAACATTTTAAAAAAAGGTGCACACCCTTATAATGCATCCTTAGTATTAAATCCCTGTTTTTCCTATCCCGGGTCATAGTTGCTTGAGCATGTTGACATTTTCTTTCAATCTGTTTGGCTATTTTCACAGTGCCTGGATTGGTATTTAATTCTAAAGCAAGCCTATCGTATGACAGACTAATCTGCTTCAACAACCAATTCGGCTTGAATGACACGCCAGACAGGGACAATCAGTCAGGCTGGGAATCTTACTATAACCCAGGCCACTATGCACATGTAGACCACTAAATACTGTATTGTATACACCGATCAGCCACAACATTAAAACCACTGACAGGTGAAGTGAATAACATTGATTATCTTGTTACAATGGCACCTGTCAAGGGGTGGGATATATTGGGAAGCAAGTGAACAGTCAGTTCTTGAAGTTGATGTCTTGGAAGCAGGAAAAATGGGCAAGCGTAAGGATCTGAGCGACTTTGACAAGGGCCAAATTGTGATGGCTTGATGACTGGGTCAGAGCATCTCCAAAAATTGTTCAGGAATGGTTTGAGGAACATGACAAAGAGTTCAAGGTGTTGACTTGGCCTCCAAATTCCCCAGTTCTCAATCCAATCGAGCATCTGTGGGACGTGCTGAAAAAACAAGTCTGATCCATGGAGGCCCCACCTTGCAACTTACAGGACTTAAAGGACCTGCTGCTAACGTCTTGGTGCCAGATACCACAGGACACCTTCAGAGGTCTTGTGGAGTCCATGCCTCGACAGGTCAGAGCTGTTTTGGCAGCACGAGGGGGACCTACACAATATTAGGCAGGTGGTTTTAATGTTATGGCTGATCGGTGTTTTACAGTGTATTGATTGCATGCTTTCTATCAATTCCTATTGTCCATTGCAAACAACCCACACCACAAGAAAGGGGAAAATTGATGCCATTATAGCAATAATGATGCCTAGCAAAGGTGTAGCACCACAATTAACTGTAGTCTAAATATTGTCAGATATTTGCCTGTTTAAACACACACACACTTATCTTGCTGACCTCTTGTTAAAGTAATGGAAATCCAGTCCCAAAGAGACCTACAAAGTCCAAACAGCCCTCCATTCCACATACAGTTGCGGGACAAAGTTAGTGAGCCCTTTTCAGTTACTTGCATCCCTGCATAAATGGCTCCTAAAATATGGTCTGATCTGCTATAACAATAGATAAACACAATGTGATTTAACAAAACACAAAAAGTGTACTTGTACATGTTTTTATTGAACATATTGTTGAAACATTAACAGCCTGAGCTGAAAAAAGTATGTGAACCTCTAGGACAGTGGTGGGGGGCCATTTGAGTATTTAAAAAATGGTTTGCGGGCTAAAACAAACATCAAATGAAATGCAAAAAAAGACCTTCATTAGAGCGTAGTTTGCAATGATTTTATTTTAAATAAATTCTCTGTATTGTATTTTATGTTTTAGTTACAGTAAACAGAATCAAGGCTATTTTTACAATATGAAATTGCATTCTCGAATGGCCTCGCGGGCCAGTCCAAATGGTCCTGTGGGTTGTATCCGGCCCGGAGGCCGGATGTTCCCCACCCCTGCTCTAGAATAATGACTTGGATAATTGAAGTCATGTGATCTAGTCAATGAGATGACATTCAGGTGTGGGTTACAGGTGTCCCGTCATATAAAAACCCCACAAAGTTTGGTTACCAACAGAGTCTGCTCTCCAAAAAAAAAACAACAAGATCTGTTGAAGTGGAATATGCCCCCATCAAAAGAAGAGTTGTTGAGGCTCATAAGGCTAGAAAAGGCTACAAAAGCATTTACAAGGACTTGAACGTCCATCAGTCCAGTCAGATTGTATACAAATGGAGAAACTTCAGTCCCATTGCTACTCTCCCTAGGAGTGGATGTCCAGCAAAAATCACAGCAAGAGCACACTGCATAACGGAGGTGATAAAGAACCCTAAGGCAGTGCCGTGTCCAGACCAATTTAATAGTGTTTGGCTCAGAATCAGGCGAGGGGGGAGAATCCAAGAATAAAGAAATTTGTCTTTTAATGTGGGTACTATGACAGTCAATTTTGTTTTTATTCCCATGCAGCTTTTACACTGATTGTAATAAAAACAATCAACAGGCAAAATGAAACCAACTGAAAGATGATTAAATCATTCACATTAAACCATGACACTTTTAGATTAATAGGTGGTGTCAGTGAGCATTCATCTTTCAATTGCCAGCTATTTTGTTGATTTCACCCCTTTGTTATTGAGGGTTGATTAACCATAGTCTATTCCTAGTGGTCAAACTTGAAAAAGTATAAAAGGCACGTTTCACTCATTCTCTGGCATTTTATTATAAGTTCAAATACAGTGCATGTGCAACGACTGTCAATGACACTCAAAGTGACAGAGGGGACCTTTACACTGTAGGACTACTAAAGTGCACAGAAAATAAAATACCAAAAATTGAGGCAAAACATAGACTATTTTGAATGTATACAGGCATGTGAAAAATACACCAAGAACCCACAAGATATTTAAAACCTCTACAACAGAAATTAAAACAAAACATGCTTCATTTAACTGTTTCCAATACCTTGTATAGGCTATACTATAAGTGAGTATTTTTCATGTGCCTTGAATCCCCCCCATCTGTGTACATAGCCTTTTTCAAATTAGAGTAGCCCTCTTGCAAAGTAAAGGCAGACTCCAGGCAGCTCAAGTTATTAATCACCCTCCCTGTAAGTTTTCAAACAAGGCATGTAAGCTAGGCTAGCTAGCCTAGGCTAACAGAGCTGGCTGTGTACTGCATCACGTTAAGCTATTCTTCGCTTTAATTTGTTAACACTTCAATTAAATAAGAAAAAACTTCAAATGGATGTCATAAATTTGGCTTACCGGGCGGTTTTCAAGGAAAACTCTTCCCGTCGTTGACCAGGCAGCTTACAGTCTCTCTCTTTCCCTGTCACATCAACAAAAGTTTGGAAAGTTATGTCGCATTCACACAATGTGGGAAAAAGCGGAAGAACCAAATCTCATCTCTTTACTACAACTTGGAAGCGTTCAAATAGTTGGAAACGGCCACATCCAAGATGGTGGTCAGCAGGTCAATGTTTGTGATGTTGATTTCATCATTGTAAGATACATTACTATAAACCAGCATTGTTTTCTAAACCTTTAAGACCCCGAAGAGCAAAGGAAAAGAAAACAGCAAGCTAAACTATATATTAACTGTACTGTAGTGATAACAACCCTTAAGTGGCCAACTGGGCTCAGAATGTGAACCCAAGCATACTTGGGTCAATATCTTGATGGTAAGTAACTTCACCCTTCCAAAATTTCTTAGTTTCCATGTTCGTTGACATTTTGTTGTTACTTCTGCAATTTGGAAGGTCAAATGGGATAGATGGGGTCTATTTTAAAAAAAAAAAAAAAAACGACATTTCACCAACTTGTAATTACCACTAGGGACCTGTCGTGAATGTTTTTCCCCCAGTGGGAAGGTGTAAATAACGGTCATTACGACATCGTGTGAACGTGGCATTTGTGATCATTCATTGGCTGAGACTACAGCAGTACCCACCTGCAATTTCAAAAAGGCTCATTGGTCAAAGTGACAGCTCATCAGTGTGATTGACAACCTAATGACCTATCACCTGCCAAAATCAGTTGGCAGGTGAACACAGGTTCAGATGAACCCAAATTTAGTCAGCAACTAAATTAATAATTTCAGTGGTATGTCTCAGAGCAATTAATCAAGCTTGAATAGGCACGTGATATAGGGAGATAAGTTACATAGTTATAGAAATGTCCGACTATATACTGTATTTACCGTTTATTTAATATCTACCACTATACATACAGTACCAGTCAAAAGTTTGGACATACCTGACTGTTTCTCATGATCTTAAAGGCATTTTGATCTAAAGGCTTATGCTTAAAATTAGTTTCTTAGACAAATATAAATAGTGAAGTTGATCCCTATGTATGAATTTCTTTTCAAAACTAAATTTAAATTAAAAAAAAAAAAAAAGTTTTTGAAATTCACCCCCAATGAGTAGTTTTCATTTAGAACTTGAAATTTTAAATGTAGAGGTGGAGAATGTTGAAGATCAATGATTAAATCATTATTCTAAAAGCACACATAGTGATTGTGGCCCTTAATTTGTGGAATTTCTTTGCTTGTTAATGCTGAATGCCAAAGGGTGGCTACTTTGAAGAATCTAAGATAATATTGATTTGTTTAACATTTTTTTGGTCACTGCATAATTCCTTTCATGTTATTTCATAGTTTTGGTGATACTATTATTCTAAAATGTGTGTAAAAATAAAGAGAAACTCTTCTACGAGTAAGTGTGTCCAAACTTTTGACTGGTACTGTATGCACTTTACTATTTGCACTTCTGTTTAAATGCCAAACTGCATTTCGTTGTCTCAGTACTTGTACTCTGTGCAATGACAATAAAGTTGAATGTAATCTAAATGCCTAGAATTTAGCAGTTTGAAGTTGTGTAACTTACTGTCAAACATACATACCTTGGAACAGAATTTAATAGCTTTTACAAACCGCCTACCACCTCCATGGTGTGTTTTGATGGAATACAGGTGGATAACATTCAAACTGAATTTTTACTGAAATGAGTGCTGCCTGGTCAGTGTAATCAAATTGAAGACTCTAAATGATTCACAAAAGGTTAAGCCACGTTCCACAAGGTATTTGTTTGCAGTCTAATGTAAAATTTTGTCCCACACAAAGACAATGGTAGATTCAGGCGCTGACTCCAGACCAATTTCAGTTTGACCTAAGAAAAACGTGTTTCCCCCATCAAGGCAAAGCAACCCGGCTACTAACCCTGACGTGTGCAGTTACCTCTTGTACAACAAAGAGGACATTATACCAAGCCCCCTTCAAAAACCTGGAAACTTAATGTTACTTTGAATTATCAGCAAATGTACATACCTGAAAACATGAGCCAAGACCTTTTACAGTTTACTGCCCTAAGGTAACGGCTAAGGTTCTGCAGGCATCTCTTGAATTTTCTAACATCTGTGTCCACGAGTCCACACAAAAAAAAAAAAAACACTGAACAAGAGTGATGTTCATGGGAGGATACTGTGGCATGGGGAAACCCTGGCAGGTGCAAACAGACAACACAGGTAAATGAAAATCGGGTTTATTCAGCCTGTGAGGAGAGGAGAACCTGGTGGTGTCCCAGTGAGTTGGGGTCCGGCAGCCTTTAGTCATCGCTCTTGGTAGAATGAGCATTAGGTCGGAGGTGTCCCTGAAGGATAGCTCTCCATCTTCTGGGCTCTGCTGTGCTTATAAGGCTGCTGGGTGAAGAGGTGATTGGAGACAGCTGCCGAGGTTGATTGTGCAGAGAGAGATGATTGGCGGCAGCTGTGGCTCCAGCGTCAAGTTAAGCCGGGGGGAACGGCTGTTCCCCCACAATACCAATACTCAAATTTGCCAAAGACCACCTGGATGTTCCACAAAGCTACTGGAACAATGTTCTGTGGACAGATGAGACCAAATGCCAAGACAATGGGACAAATGGGACATGTTTTCATGTCCCCTTTGGGAAATTCCTGCCAGTATGACTTGTCAAACTGCATCATTTTTTTTTCTTGATTTGACTTCAATGCTTGGTCATGTTTTTGTGGCACATCTCTAACACACTGAAGACGACCCATAACTTTCTTTGATAAACAAGCTTAAAGGCTAAGAGGAAGGGATGCTAAAGAAACACACACATACAAACATGCACACAACCATATACCATGTTATGCTGTAAAACTCCTGTAAAGTTGTCTGTGAATTCAAAAGTAATTGAAATAAACATTTTCCATAAATCTGTTATTTCCAGAAATGCAGAAATGAGTTTAGAAGAGACTTGTTTCAGAAAATGTGTAGATCTTCCATTTTGAAAGATTATTCCAGGCCAACTTGAAGGCAATAAATGAAACATGTTTGATAAATATCACATAGAAATCAATGAGAAAAAGGAGTCCAAGTTAAAATCTTGCTAATGTCTCACTCTGAGACAAAAGAAATTGAGACTTGTTCCAGAACACTTCTATTTTCATCAGAGTGAGTTGAATCAACAGTCATTTCTTCATGAGAAGAATATGAAACAATAGCAAACATCTCAGAATGGTGCTAAATGGATCTCATTCATGTCTAGGAGAAGTAAAAGGGATTGAAGAGAGATCTCATCTTGGATTTTCTTTTCCTCTGGGCAGAAACCATGGAAATACAAACCATGTTCAGATCAGACGTGTCCAGGCACTGCGGTTTCCGACTTGCTAGCTTGTTAATTCAGCGACGACATCTCGCTGTTCAGAAAGATCTATGATTGAACGTAAATAGATAAGGACTTAAATTTGTAGTTGGGTCAAAAGATTGAAGCATTGTTTTTACAACTCGAGATGTATCCATGCTCTGCGCCATCAGTGAGTAAAAAATTAGCAGTAGCGCTTTTAAACCTGCGCTTGCGTGGACGAGCAGTAGAAATGGAAAAGAGGTTCCCGGGTTTTTTTAGAGATACTTTTTTGGCATTATTTGACAGTCGCAGTCGGGAGAGACGTGGGGGATGAAATGCAGCAGGGGACCCAGACGGGATTTGAACACTTATCGTTGTGGTTACATGGTATGCCTGGGTCAACTGAGCCTCCATTACACCCTAGGTTACTAGCTTTTTAATTTTGTCTTCTCACCGGAATAGTTAAGTAATCGTGGTACTGTTAAAAAAAATTGACTTGGTTCTTTATTTTAAATCTACAAATTTAAGTTGTAATGACAAATACTGTATGTTGTTGTTATAGTATGTACCTTTTGACATGTACAATGTCACCTTGGGAATGAAGTTACTTTTGTTTTAATTGCAACCATTTATCTTTAGTAGGTTTTTTTGGGAGGTTCAATATATTATAATCTGCACTGCACTCTTTTTAAAATCAAAATTCGTTTCAGCATTAATATAAGATTGGAATGTCAGCATGGCTCTTTCTGGGTTTATAGAACATTTCTACTGAATGTCAGCAGAAAGACAAGTCAGTACAACATTAATGGTAATTCATTTAAAAAAAAAAAAACAAAACATGGAGACCACTAACCAATTGTACTGTAGTAGAGCACATATTTTCGGGCTTGGCTGGATATTCTGAGCATTATGGTGTATTCTTATATTATCCATACTTTTCATTCATTTTCCTTTGTCCCAATACATTCAGCTGCTATTTTCGTTTAAATATTGTAATCCATACCCTTTTTACACTTTTATTCATACATGTTTAATTTGTCAGTGGTGTATGTTTATGTGACCATTTGTTGCCATATTGTTATGGTTTTATATATATATTTATATATTTTTTTTCTTTGTTGTATCCTGCTACAACAGCCCAAATTCTCCACAGAAAGCATTTAAGTTTAGTCTCATCTTACTATATGTATTGTCCCATGATGCATCTGTAGAAGATGCCTCAAATTATCCAGTGTGGATAAACAAGTGACATACAGCATGAGATAGCAAAAGATTTGTTCTTTTTTTTCTTTTGTCAAATCAATCTCACATATAGACTGCATCAACTGATTGCAGCCGCTTGTGAGTTGTTTCTTTTGAATCTTCCGCATTGAGGGCAAAGTAAAATATCACAACACCCTAATTATTTCAGAGCATTATATCGCTGAAGAGAGGAGGATAAGGGAGGACTGGATGCAGGAATGGAAGCTTTGTACTGGTGTGGAGATCCGCTCATTATTCACTCTGTCCAGTCCACTAAAGGGCATGTCTGTGATGCTATAAGTGTACATCTTGAGAAAAATAAACCATTTTCAATAGAGTTAAAACTGGTGCCCAGTCACTTCCTTTCTCTTAATAGTCATAGTTCCCATATAAAAAATCATCATCTATCATCTATTATTTTTTGTTTTTATTTTGATTAATATGTGTTCTTGACCGATCTTGCGTCCTCTGTGAACGTGTTTGACATTAATATCCAACAGTCGAAGTACGATCTATGAAATAAAAAAAGTAATACTTTTTCAGAGAGTACTGGTTGCCTTTCTAGTTTATAGGCAAAGCCATACAGTGAGCATGTAGCCATTCCATCTAAACCATCACCGTAGCCTCTTTCTAGGGCGGCAGGTTGGCCTAGCGGTTAGCGCGACCAACCCATCACCAGAGCATCGCTGGTTCAATCCCCGGCACCACCAGGAGGGTGTATTCCAACTGTGAGCTGGTGAATGAAAAAATAACTGGTGCCACAGCTACGGTGCCCACCAACACTGCCAAAGTGCACTTGAGCAAGGCACTTAACCCTTAACTTCTCCAGGCGCGCTGTCACCTGCACTGTCTTCTGACCTGGAAAAGTGCATGTGTGGGGGGTGATGTGTGTATATCTAGTCAGAGGTACACAAAGAGACAAATTCACTGTATGCATATGTGTGTTAGTGCCAAATAAAGTTGATTCATCAACTTTCTGAAACTGTAATTAGGTTCTATGTTGATGTGGTGTATCCTAACATAGATGTTTCCCTCCCTTGAGTTAATATATCATCCTTGTACTATTCACAACCTGCAGTGCTCCACCAAACCAGAAATGCTTGAGTGCAGTATTATATAATCTAGAACTTTAACTCTTGAGGCATTTGCATTTGCACTGGTTATGCTCTTAGATGCTTGTTTAGGAAGGAAATGCACTTACAATTTCTGGTGACTAGTAGTTTTTTTGCCTACCTATGTTGAATTCACTTATTGTAAGTCGCTTTGGATAAAAGCGTCTGCTAAATGCCTGTAATGTAATGTAATGCATAATCCTATTCTACATGTACACTTCCACATGGTATCTTCTTCGATGTCTACCTATATCTTACTATGCATTAGATCACAACAACATCCTGCTATTGGTGTCCTTTACCTTTTCTCGAGTTCATAACTTTGAAGGAACATTGGGAAGTTTGTGAAGGCATGCATTGTTAAACCAGCTCTCTCTGAACTGAGGAACAAGGTATGGCCTGGCACTGTCCTCCTCAGAGAATTACCCATATCCTGCTCCAGGCCCGTGCTGCACACTGGATGGATTTGGAGAATGACAGGCTCACTCTTGCCTTTGTGGTTGTCTTGCAACGTGTGTCTACAGTGGCACAGTGGCTCTTAAAGCGCCAACATTTTTTTAGCGGAGCCTTTTCTGGGGCTCTACATGGGAATCCAATCTTCCAATCTTATAGCTCCAACAGAGACCAAGGCTTGTCATCTGGACGGACTCAGCACTATTTTCAGATCATCCTCTGGGCGTGTTCCAGCACTCGTGGTATACTGCCTGTAACCTGGACTTCAAGGCTTCCTTTTATTCCTTCTCTCTCTCTGTTTGGCTATTTGTCTCACTCCGCTACTGTGATGGATCTGAGAGAGACACAGCTCCTGGGTTGCTGAGATGCGATGCAGAAGTTTGTGTTACGCTGCATTCCACAGATGCCAGAAAGTCAGAAATTCTGACTTCTCACTAGGATAAACGCAGTGAAATGGTCCTTCAAGTTTGAATTCCCAGTAGAAAACTCAAGATTTCTCAACCTCTAGGTTTCCAAAATGCAGTTATCTGCCCTCATATCAACATGGCGGCATACACTATAAACGCTACACAGCATTACTTTTAACATATTTATAATCTTCAAAATACACTTAAGTTTAAGTTTCAGTATTGTGCAACCTTCAATTAATCGAAACATCTGTGTGGTAAATGGTTAAACATCTAGTACCAATTTAATGTAAAGTAACCAATGACTGAATGAATGACTGAATACATTTAGAAGGAATATTTCAGATGAAACCTCCAGTGTGTCAGTTTGAGAGTAAGTGAACCAGAGATGCTGCCATCACAGAAGTCCGACTTTCAATCCCTGCTACCAATCGAGAGGAACTATTGGGAAACTTCAAATATCTGACAGCTTTTCAGTCTTCTGAAGGCACAGGGAATGTTTTGCAGCCACTTGATTAAGAGGCGTGGGCTTTATCTTACGGAACACCTCTTCAGTTCTAGTTTAAGAAAAGGATTCGTCTGCATGAAGGCATAAGGAGGGACTATAATGTGATTACGACAAATTTTCAAGTGTTAAGAGTTGATTTTTCAGTGATTTAGAGATGACGGGGTTGATTGGAAAGTTATTTGTATACTCGTAGAGCTGATGTGGCTCTGAGGCGGCCGGTTGGACTTTTGAGTTAAATGAGGCGATTTTGATGATTTTAACGAGCTAGCTATATCATTACCTCCAAATTTCACTATTTTTGGGGGGATATTTCTTCTGAAAATCCATGACTATGAAAATTTGATGGCTCATCTGCAACAGATAGTTATGAAGTTTACAGCCTGACCCATAGGCGCCAGGTTTATCTCTTACCGGGGGGTGCCCTAAAAAAAAATTAAAATTTGATCCAAATATTGACTACTAATAGAGCTACTAAACAACAAAAGATAGGCTTTTTCATGTTTCTTTCACGTACTTCGTGTGTATCATCCAATCAAGTGAAATCACCCACTGTGGTCAAGTGAGCCTTGCTACTTGTGTAATTACACAGTGTTGGCCCAAAGACAGTGGAATGACGTTGTCTAAATGAAAAATACCGTACTGGACAAGATGCACAACAAAATTAAAAGCATGGCTCACTTGACCGCAGTAATCAGTAAACCCGTATCAAACTATAACCGCAATACGAATTTGTTGTCAGCGCCTATGGCCTGACACATTGAACTGGTTTACCTTTGTGTCCACATTGTATATAAACCCATTTCCCTCTATTATTAATTTGAGCTAGTTTATCTTTGTCTATAATCAGAAAGTGCATTACATGTGTGCAGAATTTGAATTGATGTATAAATGCTTCACACTTCACATGTTAAGTTGGATGCAGTCAGACAATTATATGCTGTATACAGTATATGCTGGATAATCTGCAGAAACCCTTTTTTATTATCTTGCTTGTTGCAAATAAAGTTTTTGAGTATTTATTTTATCTCTCCATCCCCAGCTTCATGTTGGTCCTCAGATTCTAGTTTTTCAAAACTCTTCCAATCTAAACTGACCAGAAAGTACAGTAGGAGGAAGCTCCCCCAGCAGACCAGATGGCCTTCACATTAATTAACCGTGCCGCCTGGTTGCCTCCAATTTTCCTCCGATAGCTAACCTAGTATGCTTTATCTTCGTTTCTGTACCAAAGGAAAACGCTGTTCCCTGCTGACACTGAATTAGACACATCTAGTAAATTGGTTGCTATTGTTTTCTGTGCTCCTCAGTGAATTACAGGGCTGTCTAAAGGAACTTTTAAAGGAAAATGTGAATGGAGACATGAATTAAGACTCGGACAGAAACTGCAGAGGGATCAGTCACATGATGAGCATTTTGTGTGTACAAATCTATTATTAAAAAAAAAACAAAAAAAGAAATCAAAGAAATCCATGTAATAAATCAAATTATTCCACAATATCTGCTTTACGAGAAACCACTTTCATTTTATTGAATTGCAATTTAATAAAATGATGTTTCAAGAGCTTTGGTGTTCCGAAGTCCACAAATGGCAAAACATACATTAAGAGAAACGAAAATGCAATAAACGGTTAATTTTCTCAGTATAATTCTTCATCAATAATTGTATGTTCAGTTGCTTATAAATGAAGCATCTGTTCAAAAGTGTATCACTTAAAAAATGTAAAAAAAAATTCAAATATCAAGTGGCACAATGTCTGTAAGAATAGTAGGTAAGCAGTGAGGACATCTCAAAAAGACCCCTGAGATCCCCTGAGATGCAGGAATAATTTTCCCCACAAATATTAGATAATTTGACATTTTTGAGTCATGGAGAGTTTGGTTCAACTTCAGGAGTTATGACCATAACAATGATTGTAAAATGTAAATTTTATAAAAAAACAAAAAAACAAAAAGTGTATTACGTTGAGTTCAAGGATAAAAGATAAAAGTTTGTACAGGTCTCAAAGTTAATGTCTGACAGAATAGAATTTAGCTTCAGTCCAGGTCAGGTGAATGACGAATGACAGGCCTGTTGGTAATGAACTGTTACCAAGTTAGCAAAGCCTCTGCATGTAGAAAAACCCAGTTTTTAAAATATTTTCATTAAATTAACCATTGAAATGGTTAATCTAAAGCAATGTCTATGTTAAAATAGTGTGTTTTTAGCCCTTAATTCTCTTAATTTGCTGTTTGCTGCCACAAGGGAAAATGATGGATGACAGAAAGGGAGGATAGCACTGAGCAGGTAATTCTAAGGCTTTGACCAATGTCTTCATTGATCTATCACTTGTAGTTTGGGACTTAAAGTGTGGAACAAGGAGATAAGCATGTGCGCCTGAAGGACAGAGACACTTAGATTAAGCTATGTCCTAAAATGTATACCCGAGAAGTCAGAGAGATCACCTCAAAAACACATTGAGCATTTATATTATTGATCAGATTTTCCAATTACACTTGCTTTTCTAATTGAAAATAAATGTTCATTTCGAATTTTACTGCACGGGCACAGCAAGACAGCTGAATCAGAAGAAAGTGTAATTGTCTAATATATTTACAGTGTATGTAAAGCATCCTCCTTGGTAATCTGCCTTGCAATGTGGGGCCGCAATAAAGGAGAGTGTCCCATCTCCACTAAGTGAGACTCTGTGGATTCAACCTATTTGTCAAAATAAAAGTTTAATGGTAGGTATGGTCACTGGTGGGAAATCTTTGATCTGTAGAGAGAAAGCTGGACTCACCTGGCCTCTTTCGTCCCCTTTGCTATGAGGTTGAGATGGGTTTAACTGGGCTGGTAAACCCAGTTAAACCCAACTTTCCAGAATTTTCCAGAATTTTGTGTTTATTGGTGGCTTATTTGTCCAATTTGGGAATACTCACAAATGGAGGAGAGGTGAAGCCTATAATATCTTTGACAAAGTAAAAACAAAACAGAAATCCATAGACTGGGTGGAGTATATAAAGGTGAACAGCATGTCACGGTCCCACCCCCGACTCCTGGTTTTCCTTGTGTTTCTATGCCCTTGCCCCTCTCGTGTGTCTCCGCCTCCCCTGTCTGTCTTTCTTTGTCAGTCTGTGTCTGTGTGGGTGTGGCGTGGGTGTGGCTCCCTCTCCCGGTCCTGCCTCTCCTCCACACCTGTCCCCAATCTACCCATCAGCCCAGCTGTATTTAGACCCCGGCTCTCCAACCACTCATCGCCAGATTGTTCTGCCAACTACCATGGTAGTCAGTCTCTCGGTCGTGCTTTGTATGGCGTTATTTCATCGTGTTCACCTGATTGTCGGTTAACTTCGTTCTCCTATTTCCCAGGATTCCCCGAGCGTCTCTTTCCCTGTGTCTCCTCACCGCTACCCACCTGCCTCCCAGCTCCCCATTCTACCAGCCCTGACCTCTTCGCTCTCCAACATCCCTTCCCTCATTAAATCCCCTTTCTCTTACCTCCCTTGTCATTGTCTGTATTTTGGGTCCAGAACCAACCTAACCCTGACACAGCAATGGGAAACTTCCTGTTGACTAAACTGCAGTGTAACATCATATAGCATGCAGGCATTTCAGAAAGAAGGGTGTTTCCATGTGTATAACT
>OOFE01026509.1:14225-27431 GCA_900323365.1 Monocentris japonica | reverse complement strand
TGTGTATAACTAAGGGTATAATCCTTTTATGACTGAGTGTCTTAATGCAGTCCTTGTTTCTTAAAACATTCACTATAGGTTATTTGTTCACACTAACTGGAATTCTGGCTCCATTCATTTCCTAGCATCTCAGTTACTTTAACTTTGTGTTCATTGAATTAAAATGCTAATCTCCCCGAATAGCACAAATACATCTGACGTCGGTCTGGTGCATTACATTCATTGTGATCCTGTATGTGCTAAATGACTGATGAAAATGAATAAATGTAGGCTATGCTTAGCTGGTTAGGTCTAGCTAAAAGTTAACATGTCAGGGGTAGCTCACTAGCGGACCCAAGCGCAGAACACACAGGCAGAGGCGGATGGAAGTTAAACCGATTTATTGAGAGGTGTTTCACCGGAGATGGGAGGAATACGGAAGGCTGGAAATGGCAAGGCGTGATAGACGGGGAAAGCGAGGATGGGTGAGTAGCAGGCAGGTAAGCAGACAGGCTGGGCTCCTGAAGCGCGGGAGACAAAGCAGGTATAAGAGGCAACAAACACGAGGAAACAAGCATAGGCAATATCAGACACGAGGAGAAGCTGGAGAGTAGCTACCACTAAAGCAGAAGCAACAATCTGGCGATGAGTGGGAGGAAAGCCGGAGTTGATATGCTGACGAGTTGATGGATGACAGGTGTGCAGGTTGAGGAGATGATGAGCCGGTAACAGGGAGGAGTGCAGGACCCAGGGAGGCGGCAGGAACAGGAACACCCACACACATATACAAACACAGAGAGGGACAAAAACCCGGGGACATGGAACACAGGAGGAATGGGAAACACAGGAACATAAGGGGAGACACCAGTAATTAACATCAGCATGTCAGACTCTACAATATAATCTGAGAATAATCACAATGTAATGTCACCTTTGTAAGTCGCTTTGGATAAAAGCGTCTACTAAATGACTAATGTAATGTAATGTCAATATGAAATACTGCATGTTAAAGCACATAAACAGCTATCCATCAAAAAAGTCACAATTTTAGTTTAACAGCTTAGTTTAATTGATGCATTACAACACTTCAAGCGTTAATCAAGTCATACAAAACAAAATAAGCAACAACAATGATTAAAATTTGAAAAGTCAGTGAACAAATATATGTAGGTCATGCAAAGATATTTCAGACACCCAAAAGTAGAGAGCATTCTGTCATGGCTAGAGCCTAGTTACAAGTTAAAAGTTCAGGATCTACTGCAACTTGCGCTGTTTGCACTGTTGATATCCTGAGCCTACTGTTGCTATGTTTCAGGAAGAGTTTCACTCACGCCATCTTAACCACTTAAATAAACAAAATAGCCCCACAATCAATCTTAACCCCTCTTGAATGCTTACAATGTTCAGAGAAACCTCAAAATCGTAGTCCCAAAATAGTCTCAAAATAGCAGTCAGGTCCAGCGTTTGCCGTTGACTCCTTTCAAGACGCTGTCCATGCTCCTCTCTCATGGTCTTCAAATTCATTCAACCACTTAATGCTTTGAATGAATGAATATGCCATCTTCAGACAGAGCTCTCTTCACCTCTTCTTCCCTCCCTAACTTCTTTCTCTCTCCTTTGTTCTCTCAGGCTTACCTTCCTTAAAGAGACAGCACCCGTATTCGCCTGGAAAACTTTGAGTCTGACTTATCTAGTTCCAGAAAGCTGATCAGTATTATGAATACAGTTAAATCTGGCAGATGCATGAAAGAAATGATAAGGACAATACATGGTAAGGTTTTAACCTCGCAAGGGTTTTGAGTACTTCAACCTATCACAACAACATGCATTCCCTAACCTAGCGCAGTGGTTCCCAACAAAGTCCTCAAGTACCCCGTCTTCACGTTTTCATGCTACCTTAATCGGTTCAGGTGTGCCCGAGTAGAGCTGGAGCTAAAACCTGCAGGCCAAGGGGGTACTGGGTTTGGAACCACTGACCTTGTGAACCTTCCGGACTTGTAGTGACCTTGCAAGCAAGAGACAAGCAAAAACACATAATTGATCCAAGTGCAATTTAAAAAATGATGTCATTATGAATCACCTTTAATTGTGGTACACAAAACTGCACCAGTACTTTTGGAAAGTACCATTGTCCCAGTTCATGCATGGTAATAAGCTTGAAGGGAGGGGTATAATCCACTCTAAGTTGGGGCAAGTATAACCTTCTACCACCAACCTCCTCCTCTCCAGCTCAGGTTCAAACATCCCCAAAAGACACACAGGCAAGAGGATTTCAAGGTCCACAGAATTCTTTTTATTACAAAAAAAAACAAAAACATACAATCAACAATAAAACAATCTTTAAAAGTAATCCTATGGCATTACTGATTCTGACAAGGGTGTAGGGTATACTGAGCTGTCCGGGCCAGACCAACAGAACACCCAGTAGTGTAATATATGACAACCAGGGCTAGGTATGCTAGTGCTACACAATGCTAGGAGACAGGGGGTAAAATATAGCCTTAGGATTATCACAGGGTGTATGGGGGACAGGGATATGAGCCAGAGCCAGCCTATAAACAGTGGCGCAGTCTCACCAAAGGGAACCAGTCGCCATTTCTCATAATTGTCTTTTAGCTATTCTGCTGAAGCGTACTGTAGTTGCGGCGTTTCGGCAGTACTCCTCGGGGAGTTTCGCCGGTCCACCGTCAGCGGTGAGCGAGTGGCGGCCTCTCGTAGAGCTCCAGGCAGATCCCTCTCGCTGTCTGGGGTCGGCACCACAGCTTATGAAGAAGGAGTGGAACTTGGATGAATAGCAGGTGGTCGTGTGGTCACTCCATCGTTTCCACAGCCACCACTCCGCCACAGGAATAGCGTCCGCCAGTTCTCCCTATACCAGCAGCGGCAGGCCAGCGGCACTCACGTGTGGAGCAAGCAGCAGCGTTTTCTCTTTCCCTCCCCACACTGCAGGTGGGTAATCAGTCCCCGCTTTTTTTTGCAGTTAGGAGGGGGGAAGAGCATACAACAAAAATAGTGGCACCAGGCCAACAAAGTACACATTGTTAGGGTTAGGGCAGGAGCCGATCAGTCCATGCAAGGGTGGTAAGCGGCGACAGATGGATGGAAGAACTGAATGGACGAGGCAGGAATGAACAAGGGACTCTCGTTCCAACAGAGCAGAAAACAAGCATAGTCAAATAATTGATTTATGAATATTGTGAATCAATGTGAGGGACATATACTGTACACCACGTGCAAGATGGAGACAAATTGATATTGAGTTGACTCTTCTCCACTTCTATTTTATTGAATCTGTCCGTTTTTGGTTTGTTGTTCAGAGACCTTCTTGGTAGTTCCCACTGTTCAGCTGGTTTATGGAATCTATTGCTCATGCATGTCAATATAATGTCATCATGAGAGAATGAAATAAAACATAGAAGCAGCAATATTAAGAATTGCCTCAACCAAAAGATGTGAAATTCAAATAACCAACCCAAAGTTCAACTACAGCTCTGCAGCTTTTGACATCTGCCTGCCACAGTCCTGCAGCTGTATGGTGGTTTGCTGCACTTCAAACAATATGCGCTTGTTTCAAATCTCAGTTGTTGGCAGCAAAGTTCATCGGTCACAGTGGCACAGCAGGCTTCCGTCTGCTGAGAACGTGTAAGGAGGCTGCAATACTCCGTTGAGCCTTGAGGTGGGGTGGGTCTCACTCAACGAAACATCGGTGAAGGAAGGTGCCCGCTTGATAATTCCAATGAGTTGCACTTTCAACCCTGTAACAACTAGAATAGGTAGTTAGTGAATGATGCTGCCTGCTCACTTCCTGTGTGCGAGATGATTTTTCTTACCCGACACCAGTGGCATCCCTCAGGGCTTTCTTTCAGTGCTTAAGCCCTGAATGTTTTGAGATCAGCCCTGAATATTGTTGGTCAGTCAAGTGTTACTGTACATCTTCCAGCTATAAAAAAACGGCTCTGGGTGCATTGAGGTATACATATTATAGGGCGCCTCCTGCCATTCACCATTTCTGCAATAGTAAAGGTTCTGGACTATCTTACGGAGGAATTCATTTTGCAACAAGTACAATTCATCAGGGAGCTAAAATGTCCTTCGACCAGGACTCTTTGCCGGAAGAAACGCAAGGAGATGCGACGGGTGATCAAACAGCTCAGAGAGAGAAACATCAAAGCCAGGCTGGCATACCTGGCGCAGCTCACAATGTTTCTGGATACTGAGGTCATTGCAAAACACTTAAGGTGGATGCCGGAGAGGAGAGCTGCTGCAGGATCACTGCCATTATGTATATATGTATATACTGTGAAGAACTTTAATTTGAGGTGAATGTTTGTGTTTTCCAAGCAATAGAAAAGTTCCCAGAGCAGGATCATCAGCAACTTTTCCTTCTTTTAGGTTGCCATTACATCTATCTATTGTGCTTACCCTGTAGAGAAACAACAAGATACTTAGTTGGAAAAAAAAATTTAACTGTTCAGTAGCAGCAATACAGGAAACTCATAATATAGAAAATTAAGACTTAAGAGTGGAGTAGGTTCAGTGCTTCTTCTGGAAGAAAAAGTAGCTTGCTATACTATATAATGAATAAGAATATTGTTTTTTCAATGGAGAATGTGCTCCAAGACAATATGGGAAGGTATGCCATGATGATTGACACAATAGACGGTGTGCACTTTTCCATATTAAACATCTATGCACCTGATAAGCACAATCCCTCTTTCTCTTTTTTATACTGTAAATTTGATTGCCAACAATGCAAAGGGAGGGAGGGGACTTTAACACTGTTAGAATGGCAGACAGAAAGAAAGATGGTTGATGAAATCAACTTTATTTGGCACTAACACACGTATGCATGCAGTGAATTTGTTTCTTCGCGTACCTCTGACTAGATATACACACATCACCCCACACACACATGCACTTTTCCAGGTCAGAGGACAGTGCAGGCGTCAGCTACTGGACAGCGCGCCTGGTGCAGTTGGGGGTTAGGTGCCTTGCTCAAGGGCACATTGGCAGTGTTGGTGGGTATTGTAGCTGTGGAGTACACCCTCCTGGTGGTGCCGGGGATCGAGCCAGCGACCCTCCGGTGATGGGTCGGTCTCTCTAACCGCTAGGCCAACCTACCGCCCCGACAGGACACCAGCAGACTCTTAGGCCCACAACGGAGAATTACCAAAACTCTTCAACTGTTAACTGAATTTGGGTGTTTTAAATATTTGAGGCTAAGCAGCAATTAAAAGACAACTTCCAGTATCGCCAGATATGATTCGGAGGGCATGAAAATGGTAATAAGAGGGAAGATAATTGAAATAGCAACCAGGATTAAAAAGGCCCACCGAAAGACACAGAGTTAAACAAAATTAAAAAGCTAGAGGGAGGGCGGCAAAGATATTCTGCAATAAATTACAACAAACCAGACAAGCACTGGAAGTTAGTTGCATGTAAGGCTGAAGGGGCCATTCGATGTTCAAATCAAAAATATTACGAAATTCTGAAAAGGTCAGGGGCCTCCTTGCTTTCCAGTTCTGTAAGGAGCAAGGAAACCGTGTGGTCTCAAAGATTTTATATCCAGAAACAAAGATGGTGTCATATCTAAGAGGCATAGCTGATTTGCATCCTTTTACCAGGAAGATTTTTTTATTATTATTTGATTTTTTAAAATTATTTTTATTATTATTTTTTAAATTTAAAATTTTTACAACCAACTCCAGCCAAGGTTAATAATTACTCAATATTTGAAGGAAAGCCTCCCAAATATTGGGGTAGAGGCTATCATTTCTGTCATCCATACTGAAGGCAGAGATCCTACCTGTGAAGGATACAGACCTTTTGTCTTTTGTACGATGACCAAAAGACATTTATAATATAATATCAGGATAATAATATCAGAATGTAAGAGAAATGAATCAAAGTCAGGCATGATTCTGCACAATTAGTTGAAGGGGTTACATTTCATTGGTCGGTAAATGGTTTCAGGTACCTTGGGATTATCATCACTCCACTCATCACAAAATTACACAAAGTGAATTATGGAAAGTTAATTAATGATGAAAGCAGATGGAGATCCTCCCCTTATCTCTGATTGGACGAGTGGAAACTGTGAGAATGAATGTTTTGCTCAGTTGACACCTAACATATTTCCCGCTTTTATTCCAGTCCTTCCCCATAGAGGTCCCCATGATTACGTTCAGACTTCTGGATGAACCTCTCTCTATTTATATGGCAAAATAAGAAACCTAAAATAAAAAGGAGACAGGAAGGAGGTCTACCCAATCCTAAATACTACTTTTGGGCTGCACAGCTGACAACCTTGGTAGCATGGATAACAAAAAGACATGGAAACAAAATTCATGCTTTTGCCCCGAAACCTGAAAATACACAAAGTATTGTAAAATTCTCACTGAATGTTTGGTCAGATGTAAGAAGGCAACTACACCTTCCAACAATATCAAGGGCACTAAAAATAACCATTTTGGTTGGTTTTATAGTAATCAATCGCCTCTTTGGATCCGTTTTGGTTGGTTTGGAGCTGGAAATGAACATTATAATTACAAATGAAACATGGGAAAATGACATGCAGGGAAGAAGTAGTCCTGCCCAAACCACCCCACTTCCCTTGTCATTGCGAAATACCTCGACGCTGGAGAGAGGTTTGACTCACACCCAAATTTGTTGCGACTTATCTAAAATATTCCAATACTCGAAAGATATCCAGAATGAAATTCAACAAATCACAGCCCCATTTATATGTGTGTGTGTCCCATGCTTCTTTTTTTTTTTTTTTTGCATAAACAAATACACTGCTTTGATGCCTGGCTATAAAAAAGAACATATAGTTAATCATATGGGGTTTTCTGTTCATATTTACAACAAGAAATCCTGCCACGATTCAAATGATCAATCATTGGAAAACACTGAAATTTCATATGATTAATTTTTTGGTTTCTGGCAGTGAAAGTTGACCCACACGGCTTGTAGCACACTGATAATACCAGATTCTGCTTAATGAAGGCAAATGACACCAAATCTTAAGTTAAGCAAAGAAATTGAAATGAAACTCTTTATATTAAGATTTTTCAGATCAGATCAACACCAACCATGACATGTAAACCACAACATATATCTACAGACGTTGTGATTTGAGCAAGTTGAGGCCCTAAAAGTCCTCTGATAGGATTGGAAAATGGTGCTACTTTGGGGTTCATCTTCTTCATGAGCATCACCCTCTCCTTCACCTCTGCTGAATTCCACTCAATTTAGTTCAAACTACATTGTCCCAGATGGCAAATTTAGTTAATGGGGAAAAACCACACAATAAAACCACACAATAAAAATCCAATGACATCAATAAAATCGCATCAAAGTGCAATAAAACACAAATCACCACAACATATACAAATAGACAGGCCAACATCAATACATGACACCAGATAGGGCATCAGTAGCTCAGTATAGTGAAATAAAACGTCTCTTGCTCTTAGACAGGCATAATTACTTCATCTCCAAATTGAGCAATCTAGTTGCAATGGGGATAAATTGGTTCCTGGCACTTTAACTTTTGAATTTAGCCACTCTGGTGCAGTGCACAGAGGGCATCAACTCAAACTGCCCTCTAAGGAGGAACCAGAGCAAGAATGGAAATGGCCTTTTTCACCACAGGCCAAGATTTCAGCAATCTTACTGGCTATTTTCACCCAGCAACCCAATCTGCTTTTGTTCCTTAAACCTAAGCTCCCGAATCAAGCTACAACGTTAAATAAAACAAATAAAATGTCAATGAAACAAGCTCAAGCACACGTTGAGTTCAAAAATTGCTGATTCTTGTGGATTGCATTTGTCAAAGTAAAGTTTTGTCTCAATAACAGCTCCCAGATATTTATCAATTAAATGTTCTCATCTTTTATTACAGTGCAGCTAAGAATGCGTTGTTACCCTCTAAAATCTATTGCCATTTCCTTAGCTTTGAGAAGAATTAATCGCATCATGACACAAAGTAATGAACAGCATAGCGACGTCCGTTGACCCAATCAAGAGGTTAAGAAAGATAGCATCATGTGCAAACTTGATAAAGTGTCTATCTACATACTGGCTGCAGCAGTCATTAGTGTATAAAATCTAAAAGAAAGAGTGAAAGAAGGCATTCCTGAGGGGAGCCAGTGAATGAAATGAGATGATCTTTAAATCTAACTTGAAAAGTGAGGAGAATCTACACACGCATGTGGATAGTGTTGAAGGCAGAAGAAAAACCTATGAACAAGAGCCTCGTGTTGGCCTTCGGTTCCTCTAGGTGCTGATACAACAATTGAAGTAATTTAAGTAAGGTTTTTACTGCCCCAAAGCACAAAATGACCATAATATATCTGCAGGGGGTCGATAGTGTTGCTGATCAATACCAGTGACTCAACAATTACTTGGCCAGGTGCTGAGATTTCTGGCTTTCAAAACTCACTTTCCAGCCCACGCTCTGTCTACTGCCTGTCTGGTCGTGTGACTCTACCACAGCTTTCATGCCTCAGTTTGTTACAGCTAAACTGAGCACAAGGTGAGCTAACTGGTCTAGCCTTACTCTGAGAAGAGACTGAGCCACTCCCTCAAGGCTGGTCAAATGATAAGGAGAATAAATGGGTTTTTAGCCTTGACTTAAAGACTTCGATAGAGCCTGCCTCTCTGATTGAGGCAGGCAGACTGTTCCAGAGATAGGGAGCCCAGTAAGAAAAGGCTCTGTTACCTGCAGTTTTCTTTTTGACTGCTGGGATAGACAGGTAGCCTGCGTCCTGTGATCTGAGGGCGCGTGGCGGTTTATATGGTTTGATCAGATCTGATAAGTAGGACGGTGCCATCCCATGTGATGATTTATATGTAAGTAAGAGCTGTTGAGAGGGTGAAGAAATGAAAAGTGAACAATGGCCTATACTGGGCTTCTTACTGATATATATCTGAAATGCTGTGATATGTATCTGATATGATATGATGATGATATATGATGACAAAATGATGTGCATCTTGCTAAAACATGCCAATAAGAAATGTACATTGCTACACTCTGTAGGGACATGTCATGAGAAAAACAGGATGCTGTGGCAGGATGCCGTTACACTACCCTCTGCAAAAAGAGTGCATTTAATCTTAGGGAGAGCTCCTACTGTTTACCTGATTAAAGTTATAATCTGTGAGATTCTTGTTATTGTTTCCGAGCATAAAGGATTGTTTTGTGAAAGAGCCTACCGTTCATATGTAAAAGCTTTAATGATCTGGGTATAGGTCGAATCACTATTTGTCGGTATCAGTCGGCGATAGACAGTAGAACAACAGCTATTTATTTACGTGAAAAAGTTGCAATTATTACTTTGAACTTAATTTACTCGTCATGTTTTCCATGTTTTCACATTTCAGTTTTGCAGCTAATGTGGGGGTGAGGGCTTCCCTCAAATCCTAATTACTGCGTATAGAGCGTGATATTTTCAAAGAGGAACAGAGCCAGAAAATGCAGAGCCGCTGCCAATATGATGAGGTGAGGATATGATTTTACTCAGCAGCAGGGGTGTCAGTCTGTAAAACCTGGAACGAAACCTGCTTCACCCTGCATGATGGAGCTGATAAGCTACCTCATGCCTGCTCAACCTCTCAACCCTGCTGGTGGAAAACTGAATACTTATAATTTTTTTTTAATCTTTTGGCATGAAAATGGTCTATATATTATATGTACATGTAGAATATTGACACAAAATATTCAGTATCGGTAGCTTCACAAATATCAGTCTTCAAAAGCCCATATCGGCCGCCGAGGGTTGTCGTGTTGGATGTCCTAGAGCAAGACACTGGATCCATACTGACTCACTCATTGTGAATGTGTACGCTAAATGAGTGAAAGAAAAATGTTAATATAATAATAGATAAGATGGGAAAAGAATCAATACACTTAATCAGAGCAATATATTCACCTTCGGTAGGTGAATATATTGGAAATTGTCACCTTCTTGACTTGCTCAGCCATCCCGATCGAAGCTTTAGGGTAGGTAAACTCAACTTAATCTCAGGACATGTGACTACACTCTCGTGCACATCTAAAATAAATAAAAATGCATGGATAGTAGGGAAGATTTCCCTGCATGACCTGTTCAGTTTAGATACAACAGGTATACCGAACACAGTTTCTGATAAATCTCAAAGCAGTGTGAAGACAATAAACAGCATCTAGCATCAGAATCCCAAAAGTCCAAGCCCATCTTCAACCACAGTGAAGACGGAGGTGGATAAAGGGCAGCAACATGGTCACCAATCATTAAAGCATTTCTATTAACAGATCTGTTTTATTTCTTCTTATTTGAGCTGGAATCCGATGCCATAACGGCTCCTTTGAACCTCTCCAATCTCAGCCAGCTCCTACTGTGTGTTTAAGAGCAGGTGATAATGTCGGTGTAACAGTCGTTGGCAGTTTAGAGCAGTCAGCTACCTCACTTCCTGTCTGGGGAAGAAGTGGGCTGTCAGTTCTGATCATCTTCATCACGTTCCTTCTCTCTGAGGTCTCCGCTGGCTGAGCCGTGACCCTGCCCGGGGGGTCAAAAGTCGTGTGTTTCCCACCGTCGCTCTGCACTGCAACCGTGCAGCCTTCCGGTTTTACAGTGTGTGTGTGTGTGAGAGACGCCTGAGTTATACTGTTGCAGTCAGGGATAGGGCTGGGGTTGGCAGGCCAAGGTGGAAAGAAGGTTTTATGGGAAATCTGTTACTGGTTAAAACACATTTTCTCTCTCTTTCTCTCTCAGTTTTTTTTCTTCTTGTTTTCTGACAGGCAGTGAAGCTCTTATGTATGAGGCTACATAAACCTGTGAACCCAGACAGGAAACAAGCCCGATTCTCAATTCAAACATGTACTCCATGGAGTCTCCTTGGTCTGTAGGCATTAGCTTCTTGGGATCTTGATATTTGGCATTGCAAGTGGGAAAACAGTTGAGGTACAAGCATTGTGAATATTAAATCAAAAATATTAATAAATAATGAATGAAATGAATAAATAAAAGAGAGCACTCTTTTCTTGTGAGTACATTTTAATGATTTGAATGAAAACTGTAGGACTCCAAAAGAATAAAAATGAAAGCGAAATAGATAAAAGTCAACAGGTCTTCAAGTGGAGACCTTCGACTTCAAACAGCAGGTGTAAATATTTTTCTCACATTTTTTACACATCCTAAAAATATAGCGTTCCTCAGACGCGCTTTGACCGCAGTAAAAACATCAAGCAGAAGGAGATGAAGAAAAACAAAACTTTTAACTGTGAGTTGTTTGATATTGAAGAGATAAAACGTTCAATGGTGAAAATTTCACCAAACATGGTCTCAACACTAATGGTTTGTGTCTACATGTGTATGTATAGAGTGTGTTGAAGTAACTGTGTGTTCTTGTGTTTGTGAGCTACATCTTGATTTACTGCTCTGATAATGCATCTTATCTAGCTAGCTAACGTTAGTCACTGTCAGGTCCCTGTCCTGTGCGTCCTCCACATTTGGGCGTGGGAAGTTTTAACATCAGGGAACATTATCTGCCCTCTCTCTTTGACATTCATTTGCATTGGATTTTTTTTATTTATTTATTTTTTTTTTTAATGTGAGCCATTAGACCTTTTAGGAGGACAGAAGCACACAGTGTATTTTGATAAGCACCTTCAGTTTCACAACATTAAACAAGTCATATCTCACCTCATTTATTCTCTGCAACAGATATAACTTCATGGATCTGACCTTGCCTTGACACAAAATGTGACAAAAAGGAAAAAGAAAGTGATCTCAGGTCTGTTAAGTATTGATTTCTAAGCCCCTGTGCCGATCTGTGTGTGTGTGTGTGTGTGTGTGTATGTGTGTGTGTATATGTTTCATTTCAAGATATCTCTCCCCGGGGTGGCCGTTACGAATCCCTGTCGCTATCGTCGCCCCCGTACATGTCCGCCAGTTTCTTAAACCTGGGTCCCCACTCGCTCAGGTAGTTGTAGTCCTGGTCGCCCTCGGTGGTGACCGACTCCAGTGAGCTGAGCGACTCCGCTACAGAGCCGTTGCCCTCGTAGGCGTAGGTGGCCAGGGAGTCGTAAGGGGGCGCTGTGGGGTCGCTGTCGTTGTCCTGGAGCCTCTGGTTAATGAAGTCCCTCACGTCCCCATTGTTGTCCCGGGTTGGAGGCAGCACAGGCCTTCGGACTGGAGGGTAGAAGGTCTCAGGGACAATGTCCCTCCGCTGCTTGTTCTCCTCTATAGCCTCTGGGTTGCGCAGCGTGCCAATATCAAAGGCCTGAGTGTCCTCCTCTCCGCCCCCTTCATCGTTGTAGCTGACAACGTTGTCTCTGACATCCTCTTTGGAAATGATCAGAGGCTCCTTCTTCCTCTGCCTCCTCAGGGCGGCAAACAGCACCACGATCACTACAAGAAGAACAAAAGCAAAGAGAAATAAAAGTTTGGTGACTTTTGTTGTTGGTTTTTT
Organism: Monocentris japonica; assembly: GCA_900323365.1. Classification (NCBI taxonomy): domain Eukaryota; kingdom Metazoa; phylum Chordata; class Actinopteri; order Trachichthyiformes; family Monocentridae; genus Monocentris; species Monocentris japonica. The sequence goes on along the minus strand of OOFE01026509.1, from coordinate 14,993 downwards.
CTTTTGCTCCCTTCCTTGTTCTGAAGGCCAGTTACTGTCCATTGGGAAATGATGATGGTGCAGGAGTGTGCACTGATGTTCAGGGACTTTGACTTTAGAACAGGCTCAGCTACCACAACGATGCATTGCTATGCATTTTCCTCTTTTGGGCCAGTGCTGCTTAAGATCATAAGGGAATACAATTCAGGAACAACACAACAAATAAGATAACTAGGTGCTGTAAAGTGATGGATATCAAACAATGTCTTGAACACCACATGGGCGAGGTTCGGACATTCAAAAAATATTCTGGGCTTAAAGCTGCACTAGGTGAGATTTCTATGTAAAAACACACCCATATTATCAACCTAAATCACAAAGTGGGGCTGCAACAGAGAAGAGCGTCCCATCCCCCCCTAACTGAGATGCCATAGGTTCGCCCTGTTTGCCCAAATTAAATTCTGGTGTCGGCTAAGGTCAGTGGCGGGAACACGAAACATCAGCAAGCGAGCGCTCCTTCCAAAGAAAGCTGGACTCACCAACAATGGCTGAACCTGCTTCCATCTCCACCCCTACCAGCCATTAAGAAGAAGAGATTTAGGCCCTGAGGAGTGTGTAGGGTACTGACATCATGCTACATGATTTCTGGGTAAGGAAGTCCTTCAATCTTTCAAAAAGCCCGACAGTTACTCCTCACTGCCACTTGGGGTCTTAAAAGTACGAAGTTGCTTAGTGCAGCTTTAACAATGCTAAAATCAAACCTAAAGCAGGAGCATTCTGGGACCTGAA
>OOFE01026508.1:9196-32506 GCA_900323365.1 Monocentris japonica | reverse complement strand
TTCTCGGTGTCAGTGATCTGATGCAATCAGCACTGCTTCACGCTTTTGAATAAGGAAAAGACAGAGGGAGAGGACACTGTGTTTAATTAAAAGACACACTTTGGTGAATGTGACGATCATATAATTTGGGGTGGAGGATTGTGGGATTGCATGTTCAACACCTGCTTTCCGATTACGGTTGATTAACCTATCCAAACTCACCCCATCGCTCTCATCAAGGGCCATTCAGCGTGCCGAGGCTATGCTCTCATCCTAATTGTCTCCGAGCCTTTTTCCCTTTTCCGAAGCGCTCAATTGGAAATGAGTGTTATCAAAATTCAGCGGCGCTCCCTCTCACAGGAAATGGGGGCGCCGGGTTCTTTACACAAAGCTTCTGACACCTCCTGAGAGGAGCTGAGGGGGTGGCGGGGTGGAGCAACTCTCATTTTCTTCTCCCCTCTCACATCTATTCCCCCTTTTTTGCATAACAGTCTCTCTGAACTGAACCAGCGCGCTTGTGAAGTGTTTACCCTCATTTCTGTCAGTCAAAGCCGGTTTCCCGAAGTCTGCATTCCCCCCTGCTTTACAACGTCTCTGTCTCCTCTCCTTTTGAGATTTCCCCGTGACAGAACCTCTTATTAGAGGGAATGCAAATGGAATCTGATGCGCTTTGAACTGCACCTGCTTTATATGTCACCATCATCGCGTCCCGTAGCCTGTCATCGTCGAGCATCATTTTCAGCTCTCTGGTGTATTGGTCTTTGAATGCCACGCTGCGACTTCTATAGTCACACAAGGAAATGAAGCTCTCTCGCTTGGTTCTATATTTGACAGTAATGCATTATCTAAATCAAACTGCTTTTTTCACAGATGCAGTAATTCTGTCTCAATGCCGAGGTCCCTGGCTGTTGCATTAATACTTTGCATGGGCTAATTGACTGCTGTCGTGTTACGGCTTTCGCTCAACATCTCGCCCAGGGGAATCTGAGGATATTCATTGCAAATCAATGGCCAATCTGGGCTATGCTTGGGCTGGTGCCTCTCCTTGGCCTATACGCATCCCTCCACTAGCTCTCATCCCATTTCGCTCGTGTGTTTACCCATATCATCAATGAATCATACAGCTCATTTGGCCTGTAACTGGGCCATTGATTGACACAATCCAGCGAGCATCCGACGGAGGGCGACGTGCAGAACGTGGCCAAGTATGGACACAATATTTTCACAGTTACATATTAAAGCACAGGAAAAAATCATATTAAAACAGCTTCAGAAGTGTTTTGAACTGATATCAGAAAGATATTTAGGGCCCGATTTCACAAAATGATGCTGATAGCTGCTTTGTACGACTATCTCAACTTTGGTTGCTGTATGGTGGTTAATGTGAATACGCACATTTGCACATCATGTGTATTTGCACACATCTGTTTTCCATATCCTTCTCGTTGTTACAACCATGCACACACACTGATGCTTTTCATAATGGTTCCACTATTTCATACTGTATAGAATTTTTGGGGGGGGGCATATTTACCTTTTTTGACGGTAGTGTAGAGAGAGACAGGAAAGAGTGGGAGAAGGGGGATGACATGCGACAAAAGTCCCAGATTGGATATGAACCTAGGATGCCATGGGTACACGTATAGTTGCCTGTTTTTTGACATGTTGCGTTCCATCACCGAGTTCTCGCTTCTCGCCGATTTCGGATCCTCTCGTCTGTCAACACGGCTTATTTTCAGCCACCGGGCCAGCCTGCTGTAAAAGCTTTAGTCCAACGCTCTTGAGTCCCAGAGCTGCATCGATCCAGCAGCAGTGGCGCAGAACCAGCGTTAGCACAGAGAATAGGGCCTCCTCTCATGGACTGGCAGACTGTATACACCTGTCTAATTGGGTCTGGCGTCTGCTGTGCATACAGAGCCAAGGGCCTCTCCGCAATGATTAGGACTCTGACAGGTCTGGCTCTCTTTTAGATTGCCAGCTCCCATCCGCAGGGCTGTTTGGAACGGGGGAAGTTGGAGGTGTTGAATAAAATCGCATCTCTTTGTCTGATGAACAATGGCAGCGGGAATGGAAATCGCTCAGTTTTTGTCCACTTAAACTGTTTGCGTGTGTGTATGTGTGTGTGTGTGTGTGTGTGCGTGAAAGAGAGAGAGAGAGAGAGAGCAGCAGATAGCAGATGCTTGTCAAAAAAGGCTGTGATTTTAACCCTTGTCTCATACTCTCTTCCTTGGATTTATATTCCCAAGATAAGAGGAGTCGCCTGGGGAGCTGGCCGAGCTCGGCTGAAATCTTGCCAGGGAGAGCTTGGTTTTTGGTCAGGGAGAAATTGGCTCTACTTGATGCTACACTGATCTGGTTTTTTCATCATAGTATTAAAGGTGCTATGTGTAACAGTTTAACATCAATACATCATCATTTTGAGACATTAGTACAATTACTGTACACACACGAGACCATCGCAGAGGAGATTGGCAGCTTGCACCGGCCTCTACACTGTATCTTGCATTGTGCGCCACCGAGTCAGATTTTGGTGGTAAAATCTGCTGTATTGCTTTATGGCACAAAACAGGAAGAGGGCGCTGTTCTTCCAGCACTAACGGACCTGAAGCTTTCAGAGTTTCTGGCAACGACAGATGGTGGAAGGAGAGAAAGGAAGATGGAGAAATCACTTCCAACATGTGGATCCTCTTCAGGAAAGACAAAGATGCCAGGGAGGGGGAGGGGGGACAGGAAGCAACAGGGTTTATGGGAAATGTAGTTTCGACATTTTGACAATTTCACTATAATATATTGAGATGTTCTTTACCATCTCTACTGTGTCATCATTTATATTTACATTTAGATAATCTTAACCAGAGGCAGGGGTATCTATCTATCTATCTATCTATCTATCTATCTATCTATCTATCTATCTATCTATCTATCTATCTATCTATCTATTAATAACTATATATAACTCAGTGAAGTGGGTGAGCAATACTACACTGCTGATTACAGCAAAAGTGCATGTAGAATTGTGACATCTGCCGGGCTCGGGGGCTGAGTTATTCCCTGCAACGGTCTATTTAGTACAGTATGCATTGTAGATGATCACAGCCATGCTGTTGCTTGTTAACACTAAGCCAAGACATTTGCTCAACTGAGGATGATATGAAAGCAGAGACTGTCTCACAAGCTGCTAAGGCAAAACAATGCCACATGAATAAAGGAAAGAGGGAAAAGAGAATAATTTGCTCAGACATGCAACGTGGCTATATGGTCTCATTTTGCCGCTTCAGCACTTTATTCTTCATAGACATTAAAATGATTACTCAAACAGACATTCAGCAGTTGAATTTGTCAACGCAGTGAGAGACGACAGAGGGAATTCATAAATGATTTTGTGAAAATTATTGGATTTTAGGTCATTTTAGGCCCTGAGTAACATTACTGCATGAATAGATGTTTATCAATTTCATGAAAATGCGGGTGGGCTACTGCTCTTGAGCAGAGTACAGTGCATGTAATGAACTGACCAAGTGAAATGCCACTGACAGTGTCCCCGAGGCTCTCGTTCCTGCAGTAATAAACATAAAACATACAAATGCAAAGCAGAGACACAGAATCCTGTCGGAAGAAATCAGCTGCATCGTTATTTACCTTTACAGAGTTGTCAGGCGAGCTGCAGAGCAGCGCCTAGAGCGAAACAAATGGCCGGCAAAAAGCTCTGCAGTGCAAGTCTGCAAAAGTGAGACAAATGCACGAGTGTTTGAGGGGATGCCGACTTCTGCATAGTGTTTTCCTATCTACCAGTAATGCTGAGAACATTTTATCTCCAAAAAAATTATCAAAGCTTTTTTCCCCCATTGAGTTGATATGAGTTTCTCCAATGGTTTTCGAAGTTTAGTTTGCAGGACCGCGAGGCATTCATGAGCACCCAATGTAAAAAATTAGCTGAAATTTATTTGCATGCATCATTCTTGAATGGGGCTTGATTATGTACCAAGGAAATGCTGTTGGCTGCAGGGGGTATTCTATGGCCTGAATGGCTGGCGGATGTGAGGAGGACCTAGTCAGATTGCAGTGCTCCCCTACAATAACTGGCATCTGTTCCCACAAAGGACACTATTCAAAACTCCCACACTGAAAACAACAGGCTGACAAATTCTGACAGATCCTACTGATCCTACTGATTCTGATTCTGAATGCTACGAAACAGGTACTTTTTATTACCGGATTTCTCGACACAGGAACAGGAACGGAACCACAAAATTAGGATACACAAGAAAAAGTTGAAAATGGCATCCTGCTGCAGTATCTATTAAATATTATTTGTCACTGTAACGCAGCCTCATCAGGTCACTCACTGTATTTGGTGATGCAGATCAGGTCTCATCAGGCACAGCTTATGGTGGCCGTAATCAATGCAAATAATAGCCACATTTTCAATGTCCATTTGGGTGGGGAGTTTTTGTTTCAAAGCAGAGTACAGGCAGGAAAATGAGCTTTGAGAACCAGCAATCTCAGCACCTAGTAAATTGTTGAGTCATTGGTACTGATACACAACCCTGTCAACCTCTACAGATTTATTACGGTCATTTTGGACAGTAAAAAACGCAATTATCGCACCTTTGATGCATTCCTATGGGGCTTCAATCAAGCCTGCCTCATGTGCACTGCAAGCCTAGACATCCATCCTGAGCTAGACAAGCTGTTGCCCATATTAATGACCTCAAAAACTTAATCTGAAGATGCAACCAGAAGGTCACTGGACGCTGTAGCATCATTTCATCATTTGAAGGCAATGTTATAATTATTTCATAAGACACACATTTGAGCCTTGAATCTGACATATACATTGCCCCTCTGGAAAATACCTGTTTTATTTAGTCGACAAAGTCTGTGACCAATAGAACTTCTGCACCATGGCAATATTAGAAATTATTTTGTTCCATTCTACTAAAGTATTTGGGATAAAGGGTAGTGTTTTGTTACAATAAGAATTCGAAAGAAGACATTTATATCATCCAATCAAAGACATTGCATTTATACTTGTAGACCAGAGAGTGAAAACAGTCACTTATCATTAGAGATATTGTTCATTAGTATCATATTAAGAGTGAAAGGCCTGTTAGTCCATCGGGGAGCTTCCAGATGTGAATACATGGAGTTCCTACGTCAAGTGATACATTGGAAAATGTCTAGATGTTGCAAAAGTGTGTTGCACTAAAACAGTAATGCACTAATGCAGTGTTGCTATTTTTTCTAATCCTGCAGTTAAAGAGCTGCTGCAGTAAATTTTCAATATGACTCAATATGATTCAAATCGGACAAAAATTCAAAAAAGGACAAAATGTCCTTTGTTTTCTGTCCTTCTCTTTTCCGAGAACCACTTTCTGTCCATACCAGTGTTGTTAGATTGTCAAAATCGCACCATTAAATACTAGTTATAACGATATTAACCTTCCTTCCATTGACAGTTTGCTAGCCTTCTCTTCCATTGGCCTTTCCAGTGTGAAGCCACCTGGCCATCCTCAACCCCCAGCTCAGAAGGCACCAAGACCTCAATGCAAGCTAAAGCCTCTCGGTGTGCCAGCTGACTGAAACCGCCCCTCTGTCAGGAAAGAATGGAGGCAAGCAGTCATGTGCAAAGGACTGTGATTATGGATCCTGAGTCCACATTCCTAGATCCTTGCATTCAGGGATGCAGCAGTAATAAAAAGGAGGGTAAACTATCATAAGACAACCACCAACAAAAAAAAGGTATTAAACTCTATTCTGCAAAAGGTGGGGAAGCTTAGTTGAGGTGTTTTACGCTCCACGACATCCCCGCTTGCATTATTCCTCCCTGGCCTCTTCCCAAATGTCAGTTCTCAAGGAGGTCCGAGAGACTCTAGCCACTATTAATAATACTGTATAGATGAGGACCTGCATGGGTCCAGACCATCAGTGCATTCTAAACCACATAATTCAAGTGTTGCCATACAACTCTTTGCAGGAGCTTTCATTCAAAGAAAGGCAAAACAGAGTATGTTGCCTCTGTGGATTTTCCACAGCTATCCCTCCAGTGATCACTTGATTCACTTTGAAACTAAATACTACCTTGCCGCTACAGCCAAGCAAAAAATAACTACTTTTTTTAATTTTATTTTATTGTTTTAAAAAGGGCCAGGGCAAGGAGACACCAGGCAAGACACCCATTTAAATCTTGTTGTTGCTGTCAGGATATGTTTGTATCTGCACTGTACGTACGCGAAAGGCATGGCCATCGCCAAACGCAGCGAGGCTGTCAAACATCACAAGGGAGAGACGTGACTTGCATTCATTTTTTCAGTGACTTTTCAGAACTGAAATGAAGATTGGCCTTGGCCTCTCCTGTTATCCCTTTTTTTCTTTTTTTTTTTTTAAGATTCAATGTTCAAGACTTGAATAGTGGATCCTCTGAAAAGAAAAATAACAAAAAAAATGTACTCAAAAATAACCTTGTAGTTGTGGAAATGAATAGCAGACGGGAGCATCGATCCCTCGGTGTAATTTGCGAGGATTATAAATGCAAAGGTTGAGAAGAATGACCGAAAGCACCTCCTGTCTGTGCTATGGATCCTAAGCCATTACTGGCTATAGTGTTGTCAGCTCCTTCAGCATCGGTCCCTTTTGAAAACGAGCCTTTCAATCAATGTGCGAGAAGCCAGAATCTCCTGAGAAAGAATAAGACAGAAAAGCTTGTGAAGGGGGCAGCAGCAGTCGACTGAGTGGGCGTTCAAAAGCAATGCAACCGTCTAGAAAGAATTGTTTTGTTTTGTCTGTGAAATTGGTCTCGCTGAAACGTTTGTGGTGATGATGGTTTTCTTGGTTGTCATCGGGCAAATGAGCAAGAATATGTACAAGAATTGCACTCTCGAGAAAATTATATCATGAGTAGGTATATTGACTTATTTTGATGTGATACTGCAGTGTTTTTTGCAGTGTTTTGCTTTATTCATTTGGCAGCCATATTTGATTTAGGTCATAATCAGGGTAGGACACCCTATACATATATTTTGTCTTTGGACAAACATTTAAAATATGCATTTTTTTATATAAATTTGATCTTAGATGTATATTTTTTTATTTTCTGCATTAGTGTTTTACATTACTGCTCTTTATAGTAAATTTTTTGATATTTAGAAACTTTTCATTTAATTATTTTTGAAAGCATCTTTGCTTTACATGATTTTTGAAAAGATTTTTGCACAGTACTATCCTTTAATACTGTTGAGAGACGGACATAGCTGGAGAATGTCCAAACCAAAGGCTACAGCAGCTGGATTGAAGGAACATTTCATGCTGATGTTCTATAATATAAGCTAATGCTAGCAGCTAACTGTTTGATGTTGTTAATGTTATATCTATCTAAAAAAAAAAAACAACTAGGTTGAGTTTGTATTGCTTGTCAGTATTAACAGCCTTTATCTTTAGTATGAGTTCAATCAGGAAACACTTATGGATTAAAAAAGCTTCACTGAATCAAAACACTGATCAAAACTTGGTGTTACGTTAAATTCTTTGATGTGTCCTTGATGTCCAATGTGCAACTTTCGAAAGGAACTTACAGCAGACAGAGGGGAGGAAATAATAAAATAAAAAGCAGGGCACGTGGAATTATATTAATCGCCATTCATTTTGTAAGGGAAAATCCAGTATATGATTGCTATCCATGGACTGCAGCAGTGAACGCTTACGCCCATTAAGTGAAACTGTCCCCTCATTTAAAGTGCTCACATTGAATTTTTAAGGTGATTGGGCAATCCATTCTCCCCGAGTACTTTCTCTTTATTATGGCAGTAGAAGAGACATAGCAGAAGGTCCATGTGACATGATTTCAAAGGAACGCTTACTGTAAATAGTACACACCATCTATTCTCTTTCCCCCTTGATTTGGACAGAGATGGGTTCAGACACAAGGGACATCGCCAGAGGATCATCGCGCGGCCTGAATTCAACCCACAAGGGTTTAAAGCGGGGTGGGACTCTTAGCATAGTGGACAGGTTAACTGGCCTAGCATGTGCCTTCTTTGAGACTCCCATATAGTTCCTTCACCCTATCCTTATTGCGTGACCTTCCCACCTCTCTCCGGAGCCTCGACGGGCGAGAATCTCGGAGGAAAGGCAATTTGGAACAGCATTAACCGCAGCCTAGCCTCTGACCCCACACGGCAGCTTAAAGCCTCTGACAGAACAGGTTGCTCGGTACTGTTGGCCAGAGTAAGAAATGCATGCTGAAACACCCACAAACACACACATACACACACACATGCACACACTACCCTGGGGACTCCTTCACCTGCTGACCTCTTACAGAAGAGAGGATTATCACAGGCTGTGCTGGGAATGCGAGAATGCCATGTTGACCTTGCAAGAAAACTTATTTTTTTGTGGAAAAGATTGAAGATAATGACCACAACATTTTTAGTGCTGACAGAATTTAGCCAATAACGGTCCCATATTATTTGTTTTTCATGATTTTGTTTTCAAATGTGCTGTGGCTCAGGATAACAGTAATGTTAGTCATGATGTTTTACAAATAAATGTAGTTTAGTTAAAAGGGTTTTTATAGAATGAATTTGAAGACTAAGTCTTCACAATACCGGACTGTGATTGGCTGACATTACCTGCTCCTCTCATTCAAATGAGGTAAACCTGCTGAATGGAGGCTTTCCAGTTCAAGTGCTGCAAACTGGCGTGATTGGACGGATTTCAGGAATTTGTTAGTGCGGAGAGCCAATCAGGACCAAGTCCAGTTGTGACGCATTTACTGAAGTTAGTCTAAAACTGCCTTTAAAAAACAAGGGTGGATTTTTGAAAATGCAATAACTTAAAATTGGACCACTCAAACACAATCAAAGTCTTCATCAAACAAAATCATGTATGTATATAAATAGAAGAATTTAATTCCTATAATAGAGCCAGTCAAGATAAAACAGTCTGAACTGCCTTGTCTTCCAAAATCAATTTAACGCTTTTTGATCTTTGTATGTTTTAGTATTATATACAGTAAAGTTTACAATCTTTGCATCGTGTAGCACAGCCTGACGCAAGACAAGCACAAAGCCTCAACCTGGAGAGAAGCGCTTTCCGGAGAGGGTCGAGCAGAACAATAACTGTTTTTACACCGAGCCTTTATGAAACAGCAATTAGCCTGTTTGTCACGCCTCATTGACTCCCATGCTAACTCAGCGGGGACCGACTCCGTCGGAGTGCTTGAACCTAGTGAGGTTTGTCCCCAGAAGCCCCCATTAGTTTCCCATTAAAATGTCATTAGACCCAAGCCAATGATCTGTCTCACCTGGGTCACTATCGCTTATCATTTGCACATTAAGAAGTCGGTGGAAAGGACCAAAACACTACAGTATTGTTGATGTCCTTATAGAGTTGTTTTTTTTCTGTCTTACCAGCAGTTATTGTAGGATGCTACCGTATTAGTGGGCTGTTGGTAGCTGACACCAGCAGCCTGGAAGCTTTTGTATAGTACCGTGGCGATTTAACGAGATATCGACATCTTAAAAATGATGAACAAGATCAAGAACAAGTCACCATGACAGTCAAACTAACAATAGTACTCTGTTCTGCTGTACCTGCTCCTTGATCTGGGTTTATTCAGTGGAACCATGTAATGCATATGATTTGCTTTGCATTGTTTCATATATTAGTGAAATGCACACACATTCAACTGTGTGCAAGTGTTGTAAATACACTCAAGAAACATCAGGTACAGAATGTATTACTTTTTAAATGCAAACAAAACCCCCCCCAAAAAAATCTAACGCAGGTTAAGGTTAGGTATCCAGCAGGATAGCATCCCTAAAATCTTTTGAATCACTGGGTTGAAGAATCACTCCCAAACTGATTGACTTAACTATTGATACCAGGATTGACAGTGTGCGACTGCTAAGTGTGACAGCCGAGACTTACATGTACAGTCATGATTGAAGATTTGTGAACCCCTTGTGCAATTATAGAAAATGTTGAGTTTTTACCATGCCATTTTTTTATTATTTAATCAAAAGTATCTTTTTCTTAACTGAAGGTACAGGTGTGCATCAGTCTCTGGAATCAAAAAGAGCTGGGCTCCATCAGTCCACTGTGAGACAAATGAAATACAAATGGAAAGAATTTAATATGGCAGAGACTCTGACTAGAAGTGGACGTCCTTCCAAAATATCACCAAGACACACAAGAAAAATATTAAAACTAGTAAAAAACAACCCAAGAAGAACATCCAGAGATCTACAAGCCTCCACTGCTGCATCTGATGTCATTGTGCATCCATCACCAATAAGAACACTGAATAGAAATGGCATTCATCTCAGCGAGGTGCCTTCAATCAACAAGTTATTGATTGAAGGAGTTTGCACATAAGGATATCTGAGTTTTTGTGAAATAAACAACGAAAGTATATCATATTTATTTGTGCATGCTCTTTATTTGGAATATCTTTATTAAGATTTGAGGTTAAAATAAGGAGTTTCTAATGTTATTCCTCTATTCTTCCTAATATAGGAAATAATGACAATCTCCTGAGGGTTTGCAAACAGACTTTGGAGGCATGCAGAGGTTTGTCAGTATATAGCCAAATGAATACATTCTGGAATGGGGTTTTATCTCTCACTCTTGTCTTTCATAGTAGCACCTGCTTCCTTGATCTGGGCATAGAAAGGTTAGCTGACTCTAAAAGGAGGGACGAGCCAGCCAGATCAGAGTAGGGGTGAACAGTGGAGTCAAAGTGAGCTGCTTTTTGTGTATTTTCTTGGCGACTTGAATGCAAAATGCCTTTTTTTAAGACCGGTTTTTAGGTCTGCTCATCTCTACTGAAGTAGGAGGAAAATGATTCTACATATATGGAGAATAAAAAAAAAAGCAAATCATTTTGTTGGATCCTCAATACAATCATTTTGCAGCGTAGAATCCCACTAGTTTACGACTTTACAGAAGTCATAAAACATAGCAGCTGAATAAATCCTAGTGAGTATAATTGTTGTTTAATACACAGTGCTTCTCTGCCGTTAGCCAACACCGGGTTTGTTTATGCACTAGTGTGGCATGTTAATCAGCAACGTCTTGATTATGATTGGTGGGGCTGCGGTAATGCTGCCACAATCACCATCAGCCGTTTGCTTTATTATTACCGAGAGGCTTCAAATTGCCTCGCTGTTGGATGTTTTGAGGAAAACATCATCAACCGTGATGGAAGATGGGCGTGCTGAGCCCCGGAAGCAAAAAAACTGTGGTGAAATCTACAATATTGCTACAATAACAGTCTTCTTTTTTTTTAACACCTTGGGAATATTTTAGTGTCAACTGCACTCTGATCCAGACTCATATTTCCCTCTAGATTTGAATTGGAGTCCATGATCGTTGGAAGCAAAAAGCTATAAATTAAACAGATTTTTTTTTTCCTGGAGATGTCTGCCGCACTCATATTAATAGCGGGGAGACCTCTCTTCGCTCCAGGCAGTTACAGCCTTGTCTGCTTCACATTCATTTAAGGGCTCCTCTTCTTAGCTCGCCGCGCTGCGCGTCGCTATTGATCGGCCCTGTCGAGCATATTAGCGCTGATGGATTCCTGTCTTAGTGCTCCACCTGTCACTGGAAATGAGCTTGGTGAGAGAGGGAGAGAGAGAGAGGGGGGGGGCCTACATCATCGGCTTCCTGTGCTGCACGGGTCACCTTTCGTTGACTCCAGGCGACCTTCACTCCGAGGACGTTGAAGCCGTAGGGACGTGCTTACCGTACCTTTTCCGTAAGAAGTGAGACAGAATTTTTGCATGATGGTTTTATTCTACAATGCTGCATTTGAATCCGTTTGCACCCAGGTTGGCAGCAGCACATCCACCGACGTCTTCTTTGGGGAATCTAACTTTAATAAACGTTTCGGTCATGATGTAATTTGATGAATGTCATTGGTGTGCAGAGAAATTTGCAGGTGCCTGGAGAGAGTCCTGCTCGAAGCTCACTGGCTTAAGCTTTACTGCGTCAGGCAGATTCCTCGCCCAATTTGAAAAATTTCAACTCCAGCAAACGCCTCTTCACTTCAATTTGTATGGCCTAAAATGAAGTTGCATCCATCTCACTCTTTTTTTTCCCTCCTTACATTGACTTTGCATGCATTTTTGTGTGTGAGTGATCTGAATGTAGAGTTTGACTCCGGAGACAAGTATCTGAGTTCTCTCCCTGGTGACAGACTCGTGAGCTTCAGCCAACTGGGTGTGTGTGAGTGTACATGGCAGGAGACTCTACTGACTCATTCCTAATGTCTTTCGGTTTTATTAATCCAAATGGCTGCCACCTTCCGCTGAGCCATCACTCAGCGAGCCCTCAAAAAGCTTTCCATTAGCAAGGTGAAATCCCCTCTTGGCCCTCAGCTGGCATATTAGTTCAATCTATTCGCTCAAGGTCACACCGTCTCGACTGGCCTCCAGAGAGACTGTCCGACAGCTGCAGTCTCTCCGGAGGCCACACTGACTGACACACGCTGGCTGTTTTGAAGGGGAGGGAGATGTCTGTTTATCCATGGCCGTTGGGTTGATGTGTAGTATGCTATGGCCCTGATTGTATGTTCTATGGTGGTCCATGCATCTCTATACAGGATCTACCTTCCTCCCCTGACTCACTGGCTCACCGAGTCGCCAGGCAACAGTACTTGAGTCCAGTCTCTAGAGCCCTTTTCTAATGTTCTTGGTCTCCTGCCTATTTTTTCTCTGTCTTGGTGTTGGCCACTCGGCTTTCCCTCTGACCCCATGAAAAAGATAAGATACATTTTTCACGACCCATACAAGCAATTTAAAGGAATACACTTGTGGGCAGGAAGCAATGATCTTCAAACTTCTACACACTGATTGGTCAAAATCCTATGCATTGATGAATTGGATGTTGAAGGGTGTAGCACAGAGCTACTGCAGGTAGAGCTACATTGCTGTTAAGCCATAAGAAAGTCAATCCATCCATCCATCCGTCTGTCCATTCCATACATCTATCAATTTTCTAGCTGCTTATCCAGGTCAGGGTTGTGGTGGCAACAGGGCAAGCAGAGCAAGAAACTCCTTAGTCATTATTTTACTTGGTCTTGACCCCCTTTGGGCCTGGTCTCGACTCAAACTTGAATGGATCTGGTCTCGAATCGACTTGGACTCGACTAAGGTGGTCTTGGCCTGCAGCCCTGCCTGATGATACTCGATTTGACTCTTGCCGTGGCCACTTCATCATCTCCCCTATCCCACAGCTGCTCAAAAATAGGAAATCCAGGTAATGCGGAACAGGAAATGTAAAATTCAAAAATCGCCATTAGTTCCGGTTAGATTCCCCCCAAGTGAGTCATTTCCCAAACTGCTTAGTTCTCACTATTAAGTCTTCACCGCTCTAGTGTACCCCGAAAGGGTAGACGCAGCACCTTGTGATTTAATGGAGCCAGGATTGGAGTCAAGAGGTTCTCTCTCTCCCTGAAGATTTCAGGTTCAATATTGCATTAGGGAATACTGGTCAGCCCAAATCCCTCCAGCCCCTCCCCCCGGGAGCTACTAGTGAAAAGGTTGGGCTAGATTAATGAGCTTTAGAGCGGATCTTCGACTTGTGCCAGTGTTTGACTTTTTGAGTGCAGTGTGACCAGTGGACTCTCCCTTGAGACCTCCAGTCGGCTCAGTGCACTCCTTAATTAAAGGGAATCATTGCACAGTGGACAGATCTAGAGGGCTTTACTTAATACCTTAAACACAGCTCAATACCACCGGCTGGATTTCAAATGGAGCTCCTGATATGGTCAGTGGAAAGTCTCCGTGTGTGCACACACATGGATGTATGGGAGGATTGTTCTAGTATTGTTGCACAGTAATTGATATTATGTATATTATTGGTATAGCACTTCCTGACTTTTATTTTTCACAAGGGTTAGACCGATATATTAGTTTGCTGATATATATGTTTGTATATTATCATTTAATAATAGACAGATATTGGCCTGTAATAAAAGAGAGTTTTAGTGTCCCAATGATGGTCTAATTGCTTTTCCAGAGGCTGACAAAAATACAATTCTGGAGGAAAACACTGAATCCTTGTAGTTATTGGGAATTATTTGGCATGAAAATGGTCAACTTTAAAGATATACAATATTGGTACAAAATATCTTCTATCAGTAGCTCCAATCCCAAAAATGTTCGTATCAGCCTTCAAATACCCATAGGCAAACACATCCTGATTTTAGTCTGATGGGGAATCCAACCAGGCTTTTCCCACAGTTGAATAAAGTGGCAATGTGATTGCTGCTGCAAATGGCATTAATTATTTTCTCACCGATATATATGGGAGTAATAGCAACTGGTTGGGTTAAGGCTTTGGTCATTGACTTGTAGCAAGCTGAGGAAGTGTGTTGAAAACCCAGCAGGATTAAGTAACTGCAGCAGGGTAAAAGAGTGCCATAACACAGCAGCCCCTCCAGAACCAGCTAGCTCTGCTAATCCCACTGAAAGAAGGAAATGCCAGCGTACATACACCTCTTTGATCCATGCAGCCTGTACCAAAGACATTTAGATAAACTGCTACTCTGAGATTACCCAAATCCCCCCACCATCACCTTTTAGCAAGCATAACCATTTAAGCTCACGAACAAAGGCAACCAGAATGGTTCAATATGACCTGTGTAGTGATATCACACATCTGCTTCCATTTTGAAATATAATCTTATATATATACACAATTTTCTATCTTTTCAAGTGTTTTCAAGAAGGAATTTTGCCTGTTTGCAATTTAAAAAATAGCCTGAATGCTGGTGGATTATTATCGGGACAGCTAATGTTGAAGGCTGAGTGTTCACAACCTTGTATTGTAGTATGCATGGTGTGAATCTTCTACCAAAATGCTTTAAATAATTAGAGTAGCCAACAAAAGAAGCCTGGAGTTTCTGTAGGTGGTGCTCTTTTCTTTGTCTGTTCAGGCACAGTGGCTATCGCTGCTCGTGCTAACTACTTAGTTCTTCTATTTACTCTGAGCAAACTTAAATCACTTAAATCACAATATTGTGCTATATCAATCAGCAGCGGAGTAGCAAAACATTCATTTATATGAAAATGTCACAGATCATTAGTTTAATGAGGTGAGTACAGCAGCATACCCCTGCCTCCTTCAAACAAAGACGTCTTCTTTTATTATCGCAGAAGAGCGTTCAATTGCACTTCAGCCGAACACCTGTTCTTTTTGCTTGTCCAGTGGCCGCAAAGAAGATGACCGTGCGGTGAGGCGTTTGGCTTGGGCCGGACCTGCAGCAAATGTCTCTAGTCTAGTATTTTCATTAACATTCTAGTCCTGCACGCAAGGATGTGGGGGAGATTTGCAGTAACTGGCCTCGAAGGATAATCGTGAAATCCCATTAAGCCTCCTGTGTTTACTGAGACAAAACAGAAGCCTTACTTAACGGGTCTCCTGTTTGGACTACTCTGTTTCCTCTATGGCTGTGAAAAGATACAAAACTGTTGATTACCTGCTCAGCTGCAAGGCTCTTTCTCTCCCATGATGGATTTCTCCTCACTCTAAGGGAATTAAATCATATTTCCGGTAACATATGAAAACCATATCTGCATCATAAAGGGCACTCCTACATAATTCTAATGCACCCGTAATGCCTGATGACAACATATCATATTATTAATGCGTTATATCAGCACTCCTAAAACATTATAGATAGAATTGAATGACGCATTGCGAGTACAGATAGATAGATAGATAGATAGATAGATAGATAGATAGATAGATAGATAGACAGAAAAAAAGCTAACCAGTGAATCTGGTTAGCTTTACCAGTGAATTAGCCTAGCCACATTTTGCTGCCAAATCTCAGTGGTGCCTCCTGAACTTTTCTGTTGGGTTTCTGTTGGTGGCGCGCTCTTCTTCATCTGTTCAGCCATGGTGGCTAACTCTGCTCATGCTAGCTACCCAGTTCTAGTTATTTCAAGCAAACTGCTGTTTCTGCTGCCAGAAATGTATCATGCATCACCTACGCTGCACCACAGGATTTTTTATTTTTTCACGATTACGTTACTCAAAGTGGGGGGACACAAATATACACTAACCTGGTGGATAATCTTTCTGGCTGTGTGAGGGAAAAGCTTATGTTATTTTGTGAGGGAAGTTCTTATCAGAATAAACTTTTGACCTGCTGCAACGCAGTTTACTTCTGAAAAGTCTCAAGTGCAAGGAAACTGGCTCAGCGATTTCTCTTATGAATCAGGAAAAGGCACATTAGATGGAAGCCAAACAAGTTGTAAACCATTGCCGGTGATTTACAGCATAGCATTTCACTGCCCACAAGAGAACATCCATCTGTAGTTAATAAAGTCCAGGATAAATCATGGTCTGCATTTCTTCCTCTAAGCTGCAGAGACGGGATCTTAGCTGCATTCTTACACTAGTCAACCACAAGAAATGTTTATTAAAGGTGCACTGTGTAGCATTTTTAAACATCAATATATCATTATCAAATTAATGTGATACCTTGGTATAATTACCAAAAGCAAATGAGACCACAGCTGGTAGCCTCTATCTCATGACAGTGGTATTGTTAGTGCTAATATTTGTCAATATTAAGACCACACTTCCTGTCCCCCCGCCCCCTCCATTGGCCTTTCACTCCTTCAACCAGAAACTCTGAAAGCTTTAGCTCCATTAGCGCTGGATGAACATCGCTCTCTTCCTGTTTTGTGCCATAAAGCAATACAGCACATTCCCCCCAAATCTGACTCAGTGGCACATGATGTAAAACACAGTGTAGGGGCCGGTAGAGGCTGCCAATCTTCTCTATGATGGTCTTGTTCGTTTACAGTAGTTATACTAATGTCTCAAAATGAATGAGCCAATGATTTATTGAGGTTGAAATATACAAAATGTAGTCCACCTGTGTTTCAAATCTCAGTCCATTCTGAACACTGTGCCATGAATCATCTTCATACATGCTACTGTATATGGCAGCGGATAACCAGGAGAGATGAGCCCTGAATGCACATCTCTCTGCGGAGGGTAAATGTACAGAGACGATTCTATCAGCTAAAGGTTGTGGTGTGAGCTGCAGAGCAACAGGCTGCAGTTGCTGATTGAAAACCTAACTAGAGGATTCAGCTCATAAATCGCCTGTTAGTCGAAGACACAAGTGCAGCTTTAAGTGTGGGAGGCATCAATGAGTACATAGCCTATTAATCAGAAACTACAAGTCCATTTATTTAATGTCACACTCTACTTTATTTAGACTTAGCTGATATTGATATGTAGCTGATATTGTCCTTTTATTAAAAAGTCTGTGTTTGTCTGACTACATATTTAGAATTGATCATGTAGAATTGATCAATGCTACACTTGTTGTCTATGGGA
This sequence comes from Monocentris japonica, assembly GCA_900323365.1. NCBI lineage: Eukaryota > Metazoa > Chordata > Actinopteri > Trachichthyiformes > Monocentridae > Monocentris > Monocentris japonica. The sequence continues at coordinate 15,163 of OOFE01026508.1, read as the reverse complement.
TAGCTTAACCTAAACTGATTCTAATGAAGCATTTTGATGTGATGCCTGAATATACTTTTTATTCTTATTTTTATTCTTGTTCTTGTTCTTGTTCTTATTCTCCTGGGTTCCAGAGTTTTAGTGTCCCATGACAGTCTACATGCTGTTTCAGAGGCGTTTCCACCCTGACAAGAATAAAATTCTGGGAGAAACACTGAATACCAAATTTGACCTTAAATATCAAAATATCAGCTATCAGCAGTTCAACCCCAAAACATAGGTATCAGCCTTTAAAGACCCATATTGGTGGATCCCTATTCAAAGTAAATTGACCTCATATAAATGCCTTGCATGATTTAAAGTTGAAAATGATTGTGATCTTCTTGTGCATATAAATAGCTAATGAAACAGTTAGGTTATCCTTCAGTCAAGTTAGGATAATGAATGTAGACAGTTTTTGTGACACAAAATGTGTGTATTTGCTTGTACATGATGCTAGAAGTGTGAAATGTCACATGAAGTCTCTATTGTGGTGATAGCAAAACTAGAAATGTGTGTTACCAGAACTAGATATGAGAATTTCAGTGTTTTGAAGCTATTTGGATCCGGAAATAGATTTGTTTTATGTTGTGTTTTGGGGCATTGTAAGTCACTGTGTGTTGATGTGGTCGGGGAGCTAGAGGTAGAATATATAGGTTTTTAGTGGAGCTGGAAGAGTGTGTGATGCTTGTCCAGCCAGAATACGAAGCTGTGGTCTGCATCTCGGAGCCTGTCATTCAGATGACTAATGAAGCACCGCTCACAGCGCGTGGCGGCGACTGTGGCTAAAGAAATAAGCTGATTTTGGATTAGCGGGTTTAAGAAATAGATGGCTCTAAAAAAAAAAAAAAAATGAGAGAGCAGTAAACCATGTGTCTAGCTTTCAGAGATAAACCAGTGGCGTGGAATCAAAATACTTTACTGTCCAAGTGAATTTCTTTTTTTTACTTACCGTATGAGTGTTGTGAGCAAATGGAGATGTCTTCAAGATGGGCAGGTGATGGAGCGGAGGGGCTCGGCTTGGCCCATCACTCACAGTAATGCCTCCATTACCTCTGTGTGTGTTTGTTTGTGTGTGTGTGTGTGTGTGTGTGTTTTTTTTTAAACCTGCAAGTATGCCTTATTCTAAAAGAGACATGCTCTACAAGCCAGAGCCTGTGAGGCAGCACCAAGCAGGTCCATAAATGTGTTTTTTTAAAAACCCTTACACATAAATCTTTTGGTCTCAGGGGTGGTTTGCCTTTTTGTAAGTGGCATTCCTCTTTTTTCATCCTGCCCTGTTTTAAGTGAAGATACACTGTAAATGATGCTTTGCAAAAATTCTAAAATAACATGAAGGAACACGTTCTAAAGCTATGCTATGTCAAACGCATTAAAAAAATAAAATGAAAATTTAAAAAATCAATTTTCTGAACACCGGAAAAACATCTTTCAAGAATTGATTAATATTGATTATTGTTGGCTAAGTTGTTCTTGTTCTTTGGTGTCAGCTAATGTTGGTCATATTTCATGCTTTCAGCTGAAGACCAAAACACTTGGTGCAGTTGGTGATGTTCTAATGTACCAACTAATGGCCATACAACCACCATGGCAGACTTGTAATGGAGTATATGTCATTTCTGGAGGCTGTGGTGGACAGATATTTTACAGACAACATTTCAGAAAGTCCAAAACCACTTTTCCACTGCGGTGCAATAGTGTTTCCATCACTATTTATTGCACAAATTCTTCATCGACAAAAACATATCAGTGAGTTTTGCAGTTTTCATCCATCATTTCATCATCCTTTTCTAATTTAATGCATCATATTTAATGCATCATCAATAATATAAAAATAATATAAAAAAATAATATAAAAACCCAACTTAAGAGAGCACCATGTGAATGGCAGGGCAAAGGGCCAAGGTTGGACCTTCATTACATTACATGAATGATGCGTTCAATACAAACCGCCAGGCACATAAACATTACGAGTCCGTCCTCGGACAAGTTGCTCGTTCTGAATGAATTGAACATTTTCTTGTGTGGTGAAACCCACCCACTCTATATCCAGAGTTACAAAAATTGCAAAATTGTCACTGTAAGACAGTTTTAATGTCAGAGAATTCAGTTGATTCTAGCAGATCTACTGATGTAGATTAGGCTTCCTGCTGATATTCAACCCAGAAAATATTTAGATGTTGAAGAGAAGCGAGAAACGATGGTGTTATAACGTTGAGGCAATGTCTGTAGTCGTCCATAGCTGCTACCTGCATTAATCTGTGAAATCAGGACCTATTTCTGATACCAGCTGCAAAACAGTTTCCAAAGCTGCTATGATATGAATTTTTAGTATCATTTTGTGAAAACATTGCTGTCGTTTGGGTCGGCGTTGAACTTCTTGCAAGTCACCATCCATGAAATACTTCCTGAGAAAGGTTGCAAAGGTTTAAAAGTCCAACCTTTTTGCATCCCCTGAAGCTGTCTTGAACAGGAACACGAGTACTGAGCGTGACCGGGCAACCTTGAACTTCTTGAGTTGGAAACCCCTGCTGGAGTGCAATCTTCCCCATTGGCCAGAATCTTGCCGTTCATCTCTTGCCTCATTCTGATGTGCTTTTTTTTTTGGTTTTGTTTCGAGTCTGAAAAACCACCCCCCAATGGTCTTTTCATATCAGTTTCTCATCGCTCCAGGTCATCTCTCGGTCAGTTTATCTCTCCAAATCAAACGGCTTATCAACTCACATGTCTCCCTTTGATCTGAAGAGCTCTCCACTCCACGATGGAGTTTGATCTAGATCACAACGCAAAGCGCTCTGTCGTTTTGCTGCCATTTCCCTTTCAACACAATTAGAGGAAGATATTTTGGTATGAAGTTTGCAGTCCTTTTGTGTTTCAACGACCTTTTTCTGACATTGCTTAGCTATTCTTTCTTCTTTCTGCAGCTTTTTATACATTTCCACAAAAGAATACTGGGTGAAAAAATAAAAACACAGAAACTATCTTACATAACTGAAGGAGACAGCCATTTTCCCCCTGCTCGGTATCACCTTGGACATCTTCTCTGGCTTCATAAAAACGTACTTTGCTGATGCTGCAATCTGAATTATTTATTCAGACTGTAACTAATCTATTGTTTTTCTCTCTTTGCACATTGTGATGCTGTCCCTGTCCTGTGCCTCATCATAAATGAGGATCATTGTGTTTTCTTTTTTATACTGTTCTGGGGGTAGGGGTTGAGCTTATCCCAGCATGCATTGGGACACCCCGGACAGGTCTCCAGTCTGTCACAGGGCTAAGACAGATAGACAGACACTCGCATTCATACCTATGAGCACTTTAGAGTAAATATGATTCCCACTGTAAATGAAAAAGAAGCCAAGGGGGGAATCAGAATAGTACATCTTCCTTCCCGGACCCAGATGAAGAAAGCTCTCGCTTATTCACTATTTTTTCTTCCTTGGAAGATGCGACAATGAGAGTAGATGGACAAGCATGTGTGGCTGCATCTATTTTTGCTAGACTTTTCAACATGTTTGGCCTCACTGCCACGGTTGATGTCACACATACCACCACAATGTGACCGATAGACCTCTAAGAAAGTTGCAAATTTTAAAATTTCTTTTTTTTTTAACTTGATTTGTTTTTTTTTTTACCTTTTAACGATCACATTGGTGAGGAAAGCAGCGTTTGTCAGCTGCGGAATATCAGACAATTCCGGCTCATTAGAGCACATTTGAAACAAGGTTGTCTCATATGATGATAAAGTAGCGTTGCTCCAGCTAACCGCTCTTTAATCACATCACTCAACGACCCCCCTCCACCTCACGCCAGTAATTCTTTTCTGACAAGTCTAATTTTTGAGGCTTTTAAATTTGAGCCACGTGCATCAGGCATGACATTTTCAAAACTACACAAATAGAGTGAAATAGAAACACCCTATTTCCACAGAATATCGTATAACAATAAAATACATAATTTTTTACCAGCAACATGTCTTCCACGCTCTCTGCCTCCTGAACATCATATCGCGGCAAGCTGAGTCTCATAGACAATCCGGACTTTCCCATTATTATATTCCATCATTATAACATTTCCCAGTCGTATATACCACTTTGTTGGGTCAGCAACACTTGCAGGCGGTGCTCAAGCTAGAATACTAAGTGGCAACACTGTGCTGCCGCATGGTGATGTTAGCAGAACTGGCACATGTTGCGCTGATGTGTTTTCTATTGCTCCCATATGAATCAATCTATTTCTTCTACATTTTTCTAAATCTGTTTTTTGGTTTGTTGCCTCTCCATATTAATTTGATAAGTAGACTAAGGCAGTTTGTCACTATCAGAAAGTTGGTATGGGGGGTTGGGGGGGGAGCTGTGATTAGGGTTAGACCAATATAGGGGGCCAATATTGGGCCAATTTGTTGGCCATTCTTCATTTAAAGGCAGTAATGTATCCCAGAGTTTCCCTACCATTAAGGTGGTGGGGCACCCTGCTTTAAAGAGCTGCTAACCCTTCATTACATTAGTCTGGATTTCAATGGGGAGTTTTAGTGTCCCATGATAGTCTAAATGCTGTTTAGAGGCTTTTCCACCCTGGCAAGGATAAAATTTGGGGGAAACACTGAATAGGTTTTGTGGCATGAAAATGGTCAAATTTAAAAATATTGAATGTCGGCACAAAATATCGGGTATGTGACGCTTCGATACAAAAGTGTCGGTCAAACCCTACCAGGGGTGACACCCTCGTGGAGCTATCCAGCTGTCCTGCATTACTAGCCAAACAGCCAGAGTCTTTTTTTTGTATCTTTTGGTAACAGCCTTGTCTCGCCGTCGGCCTACAGGTCGACCAGCCCACCAGGAAAACTCACACAACGGCAGATTGCCAGTGCACCTATGTGTGAGTGTGCTTAAAGGGCTGCTTGTGAGTCAGAGAAGGAGAAGGCTTCGTGAATTGGGGCCAAGAACCTGCACCTGCACAGCCTCCCAACAGCCAATCAGCAGCCGCAAGCCACTGCCATGCATAAACAAGCTTATTGAATTAATGTTAAAAAGCGGACCGGGCCCCAAGCTCAGTAATTATAAATCAAGAGTAATCAGCGGAACATAATTGATTTCGTAATTGTGTTTGCTTTCTTGAGCCAGACCCAAAACCTAGCTGGCATGAATTAGGGAAGTTGTCATTGCAGTTGCAGCGCCGCAATACTATGTTGTGTGAATGTAAAAATGCCTGATACAAGTTTCCTTCCAGCCAAAGAAAAGCACAATGAGGCTATGCTGTAATAAGGCAGTAGTAATAAGATTGCTTTTAGGGCCGGCGCGCCCGAATAGGCCAAATAGGCAAATGCCTAGGGCCTCACAAATCCTTGAGCTTATTTTTTCTACTCACCAAGAAAGAAAAAATGTGTTAACGTTAACTTATTTGATTCAGAAAAAGAAAAGGGGGGCCTCCAGAGAAACGTTTGCCTAGGGCCTCCAGCAGTGTAGAGCCGGCCCTGATCAACTTGCTTATGTACCTTATTATTAAATATTGATATTGACCATTGCCAACAACAAGTTGAATTTTATTTGTTCCAGTGGGCAATTGGTCACACAGCAAGCATTGCAAAAACAGCATTACATTACAATATAAGGCCGACAGTCACAACAAAGAACAGATACAGTCGTCACCCATTTAGCAATTTTACGTTGATTAGCTGTTCAAAAGATGTCTTATAGCGTCTAGGCTAAAATTAGACTACATAGGGTTTAAAAGTGAAAGTTTATTAAAGCATTATCTTGTACATATGGACTTCTCTGGTGCATATTTCTGATATTTACATCTGTTTATACATTGTTTAAATATGTAATAATGTATTTACTGCTTGGACTAAAAGTGGGTAAGAAGACACTGGGCTATATGAGAGCTAAATATGAGAACTGAAGCATTAGACGTGACATTGTAAGGTGTCAAGACAAACAATGATCATCA
>OOFE01026438.1:8942-24452 GCA_900323365.1 Monocentris japonica | reverse complement strand
CAATCAGTGTGTGTGAGTGTGTGAGTGAGTGAGTGAGAGAGAAAGAAAGAGAGGGAGAGAGAGAGAGAGAGAGTATAGGCTGTGGCTTATGTTCGCTGTTTTTATATACTGCTCCACTCTTCACTCTCCAGTGTGCGTGCGTGCATGCGTGCGTGTGTGTGTGTGTGTGCTAGTTGTACAGTCAACTCCTCACTCTGTCAGATTTTGTCTCTGGTTTTCTCACTCATGTTCTGATGGCAATAAAGGACTTTTCATTGTTTGGTATACACTTTTCTCTATAACGTTTGTTCTTTTTTGATAAGTTAAGGATACCCAAACTGTTTGGTATGTACATTTAACAAGAGAAGTGAACAAAAGTAATACAATTTTGAGTTGTATCAAGTAAAAAAGTTTATCAGGTTTTATGTAATCCTGCATTACAATTGCAATACGCGTTGTAATAAGACTGTTTTCTCCAAGTAATTTCTTAGATGTTTAAGAAAGTCAAACTAGATCAAATACAGAAAAAACACTTTCGAGAGCCAAATTTGTCTCGCAGACTTCACTTTGAGCAACGCTGGTTTCATCTAGAAGCAGTTTTATGGTCATGATTCTAGATGTGAGTCGTCTTTAATAAACTGCATTGCTAATTTTCATGAAGATTGACGGTTATGACACACACACACACACACACCACAGTCTTGTACTGTTTGACAGCGACCCCCAAACTGGCTCAGTGGCAAAGGAGGGGAGAGCATTTGCTTTCCCTTCCCATATTTTCCATTCTGGGGATTTGAACTGGCAACTATTCAGTCACAAGCCAGCTTCCACCACTGCCCTCATACGTTTCTGATGCAACTTCATACTGTACATACACAGTGCTCTTTAATGCACACTTCTCTATGAAACTGTTTCTAATCACACCACACTCCACTGGGCGTGTTTGCCCGCCATTGCTGTGTGACTGTCTCCGGACCAGCAGACCCAGGAGATGTGACGTCTTTCAGCGGAGGCCTCGACCTGCAAATGATGTTAACCCACCAGCATGTGCAAATATGCAGTTAACACCAAGCAAAGTATAAACTCACCATCCCAGGCTGTCTGGCACATCCTGGAAAAAGGTGGGAAAAGTGATATGAACAAAATTCAAGGCCTCAATAGGCCACAAACTGTTATTGATGACATTTTAGCTGTTAAATTGTTGTTCTGATGGGCCTACAGTTGTTTTCAATTCTCCCTTTTTTTCAATTGCATAATTGGTCCTATATCTAATTGCCATTAAAATGGTTTTTAAAACTGTTGTACATTTCTAACAAGTTGTCAACTGCTCAAACATTAACCAACTCAAAATTAGGACACTTTACATAGACTCATACACCATCTACACAATTCCAATGTCTAAGGATGACAAGTGAACTGCTCATCCTGTCAGAGCACTGCTCACCGTTTCAGTGTGGAGGTCAGGGTCAGCTACAGCTCTTGGTGCTAGGAACTCAAGAAATGTCAGTGTGTTGAATCATTTAATTTAAAAATCACAGTTACGGGTTACAGAGAAGCTGCAGTAGTAACAATTTCTGATCCTGTGTAACTTTAACGTAACCCTGCTGGACTTTAGCCTCTGTCAGTCTGTGTCTCCCTCTGCTGGACATTTACTGTTCTACATCAGATGCCCTTGACTGAGGATAAAGTGCAGAAAAAGTATCTCCAATTTTTAAAAATGTGTTTAAATGGCAGAGAAATGTATATATTTGATATGGTATGATGTGTATGATTTTGGAACGTAGCATCACATTCAGGAAAAGTAGATATTCTCACATATATTCTCGACCATGAGGCGTTTTATTCACAAATGACTAACTAGAAGAACTGACTGTGTCTTTCTCTGCTTTCCGTTGTGTCAACACACTCAACAAAAAGACTGCAATCGGTTCTTTACTCTTGTTTATTGCTCCTGATCTGGCTATCCACCTATCACTTGACAGTAGAGCTGGCTCTTTTTGTTTAGCTACATTCCCAAATGACAAAAACGTCACCCGGTCATGCTTTTGGTTGTGCTCCAGTAACTTGGGTGCAAGTACCTTGAAACAATTGTGAGCTAATCAAACAGCCTCACGTACAGTCGGTAGGAGTGACACATCCAGTCCTGGTTCCTCCCAGAGTCCTGCCAGCCACAGGTTGGTTTTCCAGACAGCAAGCAAAGGTTGAGGTGGATGCACGTCTCTTATTAGTGCTCTTACTTGACTGTTTCTACTCAGTTTAGGTCCTTGTGAACCTGATTCGCTGATTTTTTTCTCATCTCTGGGCCCAAAACCAGAAAGGAACCCAGAAATCACCTGATTATTGCACCAACAAGCAGGTATGTTGTTGTGGAGGGTTATTATTGACAGTAGGCCTGGTAGTTTATGCACTTATTTGAAGTTTTTGTTACTAATAAATGTCTGTTTCAGAATGTTGCAAGTGATATTAAAGAAAAAAGTTACATGGTGTTCATCTGCTGTGGTATTTATGGTGTTTTTCTATTTTGAGTAACAGTTCCCATAATGTGGGTAGAGCAGCTATTACCAGGAACACTGAAATACCTTCTTTTCAAATGTACATCAATAACAATTTTCGATGTGCATTTAGAGATCACTGTGTATTTGGAAAGCTAACAGTGTTGTTTTTACCCCTTTGGGAGTCAATCCCTTAGATCCGCGAGGGCTGTCTCTCAAACACCCTAAGACATCCCTATCCCTGAGGGTGAACACAGGTTCCCCCTAACAACCAGCCCGCGAGGCGTTTACTGTGAACCTGTGACACCAACAACCACTAGTGTTACAGTAACTCACCACACTACATCCCGGAAAATAATATGTGTCTTTACTGTTATCTTTCATACTAGGTAACACACCTGAAAAGCAATTGGTCTCACATCTAGAGCGACGCTTTACAGTTACACAACCTTTTGTGTTTGCTTTTCAGTGAGTAATGTGAAATGGGTGGCTTTGGCTCGCTTAGTTCATTGTATCACACGTTGAGTGTAGCATTACTTCTCTCTCTGTGTGTCCACAGACATGGCGGTGCACCCAGTGGGAGCACCCATTGTAACCGTTCAGCCTGGCGTGTTCACATCCGTGGTGGGCTTGAAGACTGAGCAGTGGAGCAGCAGCCTCTTCAGCTGCTGTGAAGACATGGGCACCTGTGAGCGTCCGTCATCATCTGAGTGTGTATGTGTTGGCAATTATTCTGTTTTGTGGTCTCACGTATCATGCTTCCATTGTGTGTGTGTGTGTGTGTGTGTGTCTCTGACAGGTTGCCTTGGTTTCTGGTGTCCATGCTGCTTGGCTTGCCAGGTCAGCTCAGACTTTGGGGAGTGCCTGTGTATGCCTCTGGTGGACATGGCAACTGGAGGCATGGTTCCTGCTGCTGCTCTGGCCTTTAGGAGCACTATGAGGGAGAGGTATCACATACGGGTACATACATACGAGACACTTATATCTGAGTTGGGTACTTTAAAAATGTATTCCATTACAGTTACGAGTTTCCTTCATCAGATTTTTTATAATCAATCCAAGAGATTACCCAAAGTCAGTTATGTATTCCTATTACTTTCAGTTACTTTTAGATTACTTTGCCATGTTTGGGGTATGAAGGGTACCAGTACACTATGGTAAATTAAAAAAAAATAATGGTGGTGCTTGATGTAACATGGCTGTCTCCTGATCTCTCCTGCCAACCAATAGGGCTCTATGTTTGACGACTGCTGCGTCCTCACTTTCTGCGCCACTTTTGCCTGGTGTCAGATGGCTCGGGAGTTGAAGCTCCGTAGACACCCGCTCCTCCTCAACAGCGCCCCCAGCACCACTGTGGAAGTCAACGTGAACCCACTGCCAAATGTGCCTATTTACGGTCAGGGGCCTCTGCAACCCATGCCCGCTGGATTCTACCCACCTATGAAGTAGCGTCTCTAACGTGTAACATATGAGTGCTTTGAATCAGAAGAGTTCAAGGAAAAATCCACCCTAAAACACTTAAACACGTGATGTACATTGTATTTATGGGTCCATTTTGTTGTTTGGTGGTGTCACGTTGAGATATTTCTAGTGCAGCTACAATGGAGTTTAATAGCAGAAAAATGTTCAACTCTTTAAAAAAATCAACGGTAAATGTCAGGTTTTGGTGTCAGTCCCTCAGAATCAGAATGCCTGCACATATTTGCACATGCTGGTGGGTTTCAGCAGCTAACACCAAGCGAAGCATAAACTCACCATCCCAGGCTGTCTGGCACGTCCTGGAAAAAGGTTTCAACTGTCTTAAGTGATAATAATTAATAAGTCACAAACTGTTATTTACAACATTTTAACTATTTAATTGTTGCTCTGATGGGTCTACAGTTCTTTATAATGCTCACATTTATTTCAATTGCATAATTGGTCCTATATTTCATTCTAAGTGCCATTAAAAAGGTCTTAAAAACTGTTAAGCGTCTAGAAGTTTCATCGAGTTTCTTTCTTGTCGAATGGGTTGTCCAAGCATTATCCAAACAAGTTGCCAACTGTTCAAACATCCAAGCCAAAATTAGGCTACTTCACTTTACTACATAGACTCATACACCATCTACACAATTCCAATCTCTAAGGATGACAAGTGAACTGCTCATCCTGTCAGAGCACTGCTCACCCTTTCAGTATAGAGGTCAGGGTCAGCTACAGCTCTTGGAGCTAGGAACTCAAAAAATGTCAGCGTGTTGAATCATTTAATTTAAAAATTACGGGTTACAGAGAAGCTGCAGTAGCGACAATTTCTGATCCTCCTCATGTAACTTTAATATAACCCTGCTGGGCTTTAGCCTCTGTCAGCCTGTATCTTTACTTTACTTTACATTTACTGTTCTACATCAGATGCCCCTGATTGAGGATAAAGTTCAGAAAAAGAAATTTTATATCTCTGTATCTCTATTTGCAAAATGGCACAGAAATGTATATATTTGATATGGTAGGATATGTATTATTTTGGAATGCAGCATCACATTCAGGAAAAGTAGATATTCTCACATATAGTCAGCGTTTTATTCACAAATGAGTAAGCAGAAGAACGGACTGTGTCTTTCTTTGCTTTCCATTATGTCAACACACAGCAAAGACTGGAATTGGCTCTTTACTCTTGTTTAATGCTTAATGTTTAATGCTCCTGATCTGGCTCTACACCTATCAATTTACAGTAGACTCGCTCTTTTTATTTAGCTACACTCCCAAATGCCCAAAACCTCACTCGGTCATGCTTTTGGTTGTGCTCCAGTAACTTGTGTACAAGCAGGAACTATTTCCCACCGACCACGAGAGATCGAGAGATCATTCACCACCATCATCAAACATGAAAAGGCAGCTTGATTGTGCATAAGTAGCATAATTTTGCGTCTGAATTGGTTTGCAATATATACTTTTTTTTTTTAAGGAAGGACTGGCCATCGCTAACGTTGGTCCCCCGTACCCCCACCTTCTAGACCAAATGTGCTTGTAGTAAAACGAATGTTCTGCGTCCTCCTGTAATGTGAATAAAATTATCGGCGGGGGTGCAAAACTCGGCATAACACCGGCCTTGGGCATATAGGCCGTATAGGCGGTTGCTATGGGCGGTTGCCATCAGTCTCTACGGGCGCCAAATCAAGAAGAAAAAAAATAGTGGCCCATAAGGAAAACGAAAATAGACAGTAGCAAAATCACACATACAGTCACTCACTAATAATTAAACAGGGCGCCACCGTTCAAAACGCGATACGCCTACTGCACACCGCTAGGCAATCATCATGTATGGGAATGTTTGCGCTGTTTGAGCGGGATGGGTGACTCGCGCAGCAAGCAGTTAAAAGTAAAAAATGTTTGGCTATAATAAGGTAATAAACTTTAATCGCTTGCTTATTTAGGTATAACAGTGATTGATTTTATTTCATGAGCCCTGATTATATACGTATGCATGTGTGATGTGTGTATTTGTGGCCATAGAGGGCTGCAAAATCAACGCCAGTGGTTTGCTGCGTGTATTATGTGCAACACCTTTTTAGTTTTTGAAAGGATAGAAATACATAAAATGTCGTTGCGTCCTGGACCCCTGCAACCCATGCCCGCTGGATTCTACCCAGCTATGAAGTAGCGTCTCTAACGTGCAGGGGTGTAAAGCACTTGAGTAATTGTACTTCGTTACTAAACTTAAGTGCTAGTTTGTGGGATTTGTACTTTACTAGTATTATTAAGTTTGTGTACTTGTCCTCTTACTTAATTACATTTTTGAGAAAAAATTTACTCCTTACATTTAAAATTCAGACCTTCAAAATACTTGTTCTAAATCTCGCAGGGCCAACAAACTTTAGAAACCAAGTATCCCTTAATTTTTTCCAAGGCTGTAGTTTGGCCAACTTTAGAACTGGACGCTGTGATGTGAATGCTGTCCATGTTAGTTTACCTCGAAACATTTTCAACTATCTAAAACATCACCGTTAAATGTTAGGTTTTGGTGTCAGTCCCCCAGAATCAAAGAGCAAGGGTTTTCTTTCTTGACTCTTTGCGCCGATGTTTAACAATCACACAGGGAGAAATCAATCATAGAAGAGGCAGAGATGTCAATACTGTCAGCAGGCTCAGTAGACCTTAATGCAATGCAACAAGACCTACATGTGTATGTAACCCACAACTGAATGCAACAAGTTCAGGCACATTCTGGGGGGTTGTCACCAGTCATTCTGGGATACGGAGGAAATCACTAACTGAAGTGGAAGTAGAAAAGCCAGTTTAAGGGAAAGTGGATACACAAAGTAAATAAATGACAACGCTCATCACAAAATAACCCCTGGAATGCATTAAACATCACAGATTGATCATTTAGTGTTCTGTCCCTCTAATTGAGATGCCGTAGATTCACCATTTTTGACCAAATGAAATTCTGGTGTGGACCAAGGTATGGACACTTCTCCACCCACAGGAAGTGACAAATCAAAACTGTGAAAAACAAAGCGTCTCCTACAGCAGCAGTGAGCAAGAGCTCCGTCCAGAGAAAGCTGGACTCACCAACGATAGATCTTTTACCTCTCCCATCCCTTTGGTATCCTTTGATATAAAGGGATGACAGGCCGGCCTGGTTGGTAAACATAACCTTTTAAAAGGAGTTTTTTAATCGTCATGTAAGATGTAAGTCATCAGCAACTTTCCAGCGACTGAATCTGGAAATTCATATATATATATTTTATCAATGCATATCATTGTAAAAGTTGTGTTTTTATCCTAATTTATGGTCCAGTCATCTCAAATCTGAGACACACTGCAATTTTATGGGTAACACTTGAAATATGTCGCGCAATCATGCAATTCAAATTTCTGGAGAGAATAGATTCATGTGTGCTCCAGTGAGGGTGATTTTAGGAGCCTTATTAGTCTTTTTTGTCATGATGTGTAAGCCTATTCAACACTAACTACATACCTGATACCCTTTTGGATAGTGTGAATTTAGATGTAACCAATCCACTTGGTGTGAAAAAATCTTACCTATGAAGACAATGAAATAGGCATAAAGGATACAAGGCTGTAAGTTCAGTGGAAAAAATGTTAGTTATTGTAAGTTAGTAGTAATTAGTTAGTAGGTTAGTATTTGGACATAAATGGTTGGTTTACCACTGATGGTACGTTTTTGGAGGGAAAAATGTTCATAGGATACTGTAAATAGCTTAATGATTTAATCTTCCTGATAAAGAATGTAAACTTGTATTAAAATCATTGTTACTCTTGCAAGAGCAGGTCTTTTTAATCGGTGATTAGCCTTTTCCGGGGAAAAAACTTTTCTCCATACGACGTAGCCAATCATAGGCCATAATTCTGATAGAAACATATATTGACCAATCCAGTTCCGACGTATGCGTTCTATTACGCATGACGTAAGCCGGTATCAGTTGTGTTTGATCTTTCGACTTCATAGTGGCGCGGCGGCGAGCTAGAGGGGTGAGTATTGTAGTTTTTAATGTTTTAAAGTATTACTTTGTTAGGTTTTTATTCTCATTTCCCATTTGGCCTCTCCTTTAACGCAACTGAAAAATGATTGATTGTCTGTGTCGAATCTTTCGTCGTTCAAACTCACTAGAAGATATAGCTATCGTCAGCTAGCTAACGTTAGCTTGCTAACACCACCCATTCAAATGAAACGAATCTACTTGATTAGCAACTGGCTGGCCAGGAAGTGGAAACACAGAAAGTACACCAATGTTAGCATTATCTTTGACTACGATAGCTGCTCCTACAGTTTTCTAGGTTTTCGACTTTCGCCACGTTTTTAAATGTAAGCTGTTAAAGCTATCTAAGTTGGGCGCAGATTGAGCCGTCATTTTGCTCTGGTCTCCATGAGCCTTGTAGCCGAGAAGTTTACACGCTTTCTATTTCCTGATGATGACGCTATTCTATATCCACCATTTGCTCACTCACTGGTATGTTTTGGTTACCCGGCTAGTTGCTGTCTCTACAGTTACTTTGTGTTACTACACGAAGGCTTATGTTGATTCTCCTAAATTTTCTCTGTTTAGAAGACTACACTGCAGCAACGATGGTGAAAATTTTCATTGGGAACCTCTCTCAGGAGGCTGAAAAGGATGAAATTGAAGCGCTCTTCACACAGTATGGCACAGTGACAGAATGTGCCAAATACAAAAACTACGCCTTTGTCCACATGGATGACCGCAAGTCAGCCACCAAAGCCATCCGTGAACTTCATCTGTACAAGTTGCATGGCAGGCCCATCAATGTAGAGCCCAGTAGAGGGAAGAACCAGGGGCCCGTCAAGCTTCACATAGCCAACGTGGAAAAGGGCTTTGATGATGAGCTCCGTGCTCTGTTTGAGGAGTATGGCACAGTCACAGAGTGTGCCATTGTCAAGAATTTTGCCTTTGTACACATGTCCAACTCTGATGAGGCCATGGATGCCATTAAGGGACTTGACAACACTGAGTTCCATGGTGAGTAAATGTAATATTCTTGATATATGAATCGAGGAGTCTTAGATTTAGTTTGGACTACTAGTATAGGGCTACTCATATAGTGCTATCCTTCAGCCTTTTTTATCCAGTAATATTTCACTCTCTCAGGTAAGCGCATACATGTTCAAATATCAAAAAGTCGACCGAGAGGGGGACCTGAGGAGGAGGAGGAGTATCCACCTCCAATGGGGAGAGGAGGCTATTACCCTCCCCGCTACCCGGGGGAGAGGCCTGAGCCCCCCTACAGAGGCCGCATGCCCGCTTACCCAGCTCCCCCTCCACTACCCCCTCCCCCGAGACGAGCACCTTACCCTGAGCGAGGCTATGGCGAGCGGGACAGCTATGGGGTGGTGGATTACTATGAGAAGTACAGAGCCCGTCCTTACAGTGCTCCAGCCTATGATGACAGACGACCCAGTGCCATCCCACCTCCTCCCCCTCCCGCTTCGGCACTAGTAAGAGAGCGCCTTCCAATAACATCCCTTGACCCCTACGAGCGGCGCTCGCTCCCCCCTCATCCGGCCCCCTACTACACCAGAGACAGAAGCCCCATCAGACGAGTCCCTCCTCCGCCTGCTCCCACAGCTGGCAACGGTTACTCCTACGAACGATCTCGGCTCTCTCCACTGTCCAGGGCTCCGATGTATGGAGCTCCCCGCCCCAGGGACCCCTTTGCAGACAGAGTGCCTCCACCAATGCCCCGCTACGCAAGCTACTAGACACACTAGAGTGTGATACAAGGTGAGTGAGAACAGAGGATGGTTCATGGCCTCATAACTCATACGTTGATAAAAATCAGTTTGAGAAAGTAATAAAAGTTTACCGAAAATTTACTTGAAAGCTGAATCCGTAAGTTGAGGCAGAATCTCGCTTTAAAACATCGCCACAAGCCAGAGCTCTTAATTCTTGCACATCTACTCCAGCCAAGAGATCAATGTAGAACCATCAGACATTGCTGAACCGTAAATATTGCTGTTTTAACTTCAAAGATCAAACTTGCGCGAATCTTGATGAATAAAACGCGCTTCTTGACTTGTGTGGTTTGCTCTCTTCCCAGGTTTAGAATATGACAAGATCGTCGTTGTCTGCTGATGCACGTGGCGCTATACACCCCCTCGTCTACGGCGGATTGCGTTGCGTTCGCCTGGTGACTTACTGGAAGATACTGTATTGCGGACAGCCCCGTACTTAAAAACAAACGACTCCATGTCTTCGGTTCACGTTTTCTTCTGAGCTGTTTTTGCCTTTTCTGTTCTTCTGCTTGTTTTACTGTTTAAATCCTTAAACTGTTTGCAGAATAGGATGCTGGCTTAGGTGCATAATCCATTTCAGTTTGACACAGTACTGTTAATGGCCAAAAACCTTACAGTCTGCTTTTCGATTTTTACATAAATGGACATGGCCTCTGGAAAACTGTGACATACTTTCATAACAAGGGAATAGTCAGTTAAATGAGCATATATGTAATCTTTGTAAACAAAATTCTTGAGTTTTTTCAGAGACTAATGGTTGTTAGTCTGGTCATCAAAAGTGCTCCTCAAAAAGACTTAAGTAAAAATTAGTGTAGGTGGTGCTTTAATTTCATATCCTTGGTGTGGCAGGTTGTACAATAATCAAGTTTTGCGCCGCATGTTAGCATGACAAATCAAATAGTTTTTTTTTTTGTTGTTGGTTTCCTTTTTAGACTTTGTGTTAACTTTTCTTGCGAATATAGAATCCCTATAGCAGCGTTATGTATGATTTTATTTTCTTTACAGATTGCTTTTTATTTCAAGGCATTTTAATAAACAAGTTAACCAAAAAACGACGCTTTAACTGTCAAATTATTCCTCGTTTGGTAGGCTTTTCAGTCAAATGTCTTGGCAGACAGGGGGAAGCACTATGCACAGGACTAGCAATTGCTTGTGATATCCAGGCGTTTAACGCTTAACACGCTTTCACTGCTCCTCTGCAGTCTGGAGACTTAGCGTAGTTGGCCATTAAGTA
Organism: Monocentris japonica; assembly: GCA_900323365.1. Taxonomy (NCBI): domain Eukaryota; kingdom Metazoa; phylum Chordata; class Actinopteri; order Trachichthyiformes; family Monocentridae; genus Monocentris; species Monocentris japonica. Next base: position 13,498 of record OOFE01026438.1, on the reverse strand, counting down.
GAGCAGTGGTTTATGACTGAACTTTGCGATGGCCCATGTGTCTTGCGACAGCTGATCTGAAATCTATATTTGCATTCCTCATCTCTCGGCCATTGATTTCACACTACATATTAATCACACTTTCCATTATTGTCTGAACTCTCAATATGCCCTATCACTCGTACCATATTGCACTGTAGTATTGGTATCCTTAGTATTTGTGCTCTTTATAGGTTGTTAGACCCATGATTCTGCATAGGTGTCGTGGACACTATGCGGGAGACAGCCACATCATGGTAAGTGTTCCTCGGCAGATGTGCAACATCCTGTAGATAATAGGTAGGTGCCATTTAAACTGTATTGGGAAGTACTCTTATTAGTGCAATGAGATGTTTCCCTTTTTCCCTATGCTTGACCCCTGCCCCACCTCATTTCTGATCTCCCTCTTGTATTCTTCCTCTGCACACATCCTGTTTCTTTGTCCACAGGCTTCTGTTGTTGCAACTGGTTTGGTCGGTGTCAGTTCCATTAAGTAAATTCCCAAGTGCGCTTGGTCTCTGAGCCTAACAAGCTGACAAGACGTGTGATGTGACTGCTGCAGCAGAAAGGTAACATGTAGTGTAACTTACCCCCTTTTACAGAGACACAATATATTCACTTTTTGTGAACAATGGTTTTAAGGAAGTGGATTTGGCCCTTTTGTCCAATCAGAGATGGTCGGCCCATTGGTTGAAGAGCTGAAGTAACACTCCAGTCATCAGAAAACTCACCTGTCTACGTCTTCCTGGCTATGCATCTGACAACACAACGGTAGACTAGGTTGAATAAAACGATTGCCTCAAATTAATCCTCTGGGTCAAAATTTTGATAAAAATGAACCAAGTCAGGATTTATCAGACACCCTAGATAAAGTTAGTCCTATAGGGTGGAGATGATGTAATTGTACTGATTGACAGATATACTCCATATGTCCAGCAAGATTTGCTTTGTAAAATTATGTATACCCTGGTATATGCCACAGTTAAATTTGTTGCAGTGTTAATGCTTTGTATTATTATCTATACATCTATGAAGTACTGTTTAGAACCTAAAAAAATACTGTAAATAAGTACTGTGCAAATATAGTTAGTACGGTTACTTGTTCTACTCCAATGAGCAGTTGCATACAAGTTTTTGTACTTTTTGTTAAATGATTAACATTTTATAAATGAATTTTCTTGGACTTTAATGTGTTCATTGACTTTTTCACAAGTTTTGAAGTAATGATGCTGTTAAATATCTCTCAAAGGAGGTTTGATAGTTTGTCTCTGAGCAGTAGAAATCAACCAAGCTGTTACGGGCCATGCAATACTACAATTCTCCTCGGAACCTCTCCAATTGAATTCCAGTTGGTTGATTGTGAATTTAGGAATGCAGTCCTCCTCAACCTCAACCCTGACACTCTGGTCTGTCCTGGAGCTCCAGGCATCCTTGGATCACCTGAACCCTCCAAGGCTACAGTTTACGTCTAGTAGTTATCTAAACCAGCGGAGCACCCTCCAGTTGGCAAAAGCTTCATTATACTTATAACAACCTCAGTGGTAAAGTTGGGATTTGGGAAGTGATAAAATACATGATTTAAAAAAAAAAAAAGCAACAAGAAATTACTAGCCCCTTATTTCCATCATGTGCCTTGGAAGATAAAATTTTATATACAATACAAACAAAAGATCATAGGATAAACTTGACACTAGCTAAGTTGTTCTAATACTGACCACTTTTCAATTTGGTCCGAAGTAATGTTCTCATTGCCAGCAGGTCCAGGCGTGGGCTCTGGCCGGAGAGACAGCACAGTCAGTGGTAGGGTGAACCCTGCAATGACCTATGGTTTTCAACCCAGTGTTGAGTATGGAGTGCTGGTCCGCTTAGAGCCAGAGGATTCCAGTCCACATTTAGTCAGTTCTTAGACTCGACCATGAAGACTTCACTTCCTTCCTTCAGACTGAGGACATCGAATTGAATGTTCCTCGTCAGTTCAACTGCATCGGTCTCACCCCACTTATCCTTAAACTTCCAGAAAACCACCGGCCTCCACCATCAGCGACTGGTCACACAGATGACCTGCAGTCTTGTCTCAGAGGCGGTGATGTCGGGTTGGTGATGGAGCTCTGGTCCGATGTGAGGTGGTGAAAGATTGAGTTTGAAGTGGGAAGCGGAGGTGGCTTTAATCTATGGAAGCGTATCGTGAATTCAAATGTTAATGCAATCCTTCAGTAGCATCTTCATTTCTCACACTTGTATGCATGATTTGAAAAAATATGAAAAATTAAGAGCAGGAGGACACTGGTGTTGCTGGATGTTGTAGGAGAGAAAATGGGGATCAGGGAGGAGGGTAGGCAGCGACGACCACGTATGTCCTCTGAGACTGTCTGATAGTACCCCATCAGAGGACACACTATTCTATTGACGCTATTGACTATTGGAATGATGAGTAATTCAGAATCACCTGACCTTATCTGTGTGGGTTGGAAGTGCAGCATACTATATGTAGGCGAGTCACGTTTATGGGATGTCAGTGCTCTCCTGTATCAGATGAAACGTTCAATGATGTGCTGTGTAACATCAGCAGGTCTTTCTCAGAGAAACGTCTGTGTTACCACTTCACCAGCTTGTCCTCGTAATACTACTGGGTCTCTTCTAAAGGCTTAGATCTGCAAACAATCGACTTCCCTGCTGACTGTGGCTATAAAACCCTCTAGTTCCGGTTGCCACGTGAAAAACATCGTCCCACCTTCAGAGAATGTTTGACAGATCGGTTGACCATGAAAGTGTTAATGCAATCCCATTGCATTTTCATTTTCATTAAGTTAGGGAATTCAACTGCAAAGGGAAGTGCTGCTTCTCACTTTTTCACATTTGAATACAAATAAATACAATTTATTTGTATTTACAATAACTAACAAACATTTTTTCCACTGAACTTACAGCCATTTGTTTTATTTGTTGTTGTCAAGTGGCTTTTTCATTAACATTTTCAAATTGTCATAGATTGCCCAAGGTTAGAGCATGAAAAAGCAAAGGTATGGGATTATTGAATTTTAATTTAAATTATGATTTACTGGATATTCTCCAGATTTTTGCTTTGCTCACTGGAGTCATTTCAGTTCATTACGTGCAGACCGGTGGTTATCATAGAAACCGCTGGCTGGACTGTTCCAACTCCTGCCAAGATGATAACAACCACACTCCCACGTTTTTACAAATGCCGCACTTAGCTCTGTCATATAAATAGAAGTGGAATCATATCCACAGTGAAGCTGGGATTTGTCTGAAAATGTAATTTTAAAAGGGAAGTGTCATTCATTGGCCATCTGTAAATTGGGAACAAGATGAATCTATGACCAAGCTGGGCCCTCTGCGAAAAACAACGCCCAGTTTCTGGACCTAGTCTGACCCTTGGTAGAAACAGATAGAATCAATACATTTGATGCTGAGAAGACGTGTGAGTGTTTTCTGGCTTATCTGTGTAACTCAACAATTGAAAACTGGAAAAACCTGCTCCCCAATTTAGAAACTGATACTAGGTCGACATGATGAATAATTGGACTAAAGGTGCAGAGAATACCTCTTTATCTGCTGAATGTGAAATGAATGCCCCAAAATAGTCTGTCAAAGTGAATAAAAATTGGTTTAGATGACTTCAGAAACAAGAACATTACGAAACAAAGGATTTAATATGATTCAGCTGTACAAACCAATAGCCTTTGCATGTCACAGCTTTTCCACTTCACAGGTTGATCACAGCTTTTCAGTCTAGAAATAGTCTCTAGAAATATATACTGTATATATATATATATATATAAGCTTAATATACCAAGCATCATTCACTAATAATACTATAATTTTAAATTCTACAAAGGGTTTTTATATACAAGCACGGTATTATATCAATGTGTTGCCTTCAAATGCAATGCAAATGCTTTCTTCGTAAATAAAATGAATTAAGCAATAGTTAAGCAATGGTAGGCATATGGTTTCTCATCATGAGTGACACATGAGAGTCTCATCAGTCTCCAAAGGGCCGTGCATCCTCAGTTCAGTTGGGAAGCCATTCATCACACAATGGCATGATCCTGTGTCCATGATGGGTGTCATACTGGGTGCACCCACGCCTGTCTCCATGGATGGAGGCACTTCCAGCACCTCAAACTCCACCTCAAAGCTGCCCTTGGCCTCGCCCGACTCACGGACGATCAGCATCTCGTACTCTCCAAACCGTATCAGGGCCTTTTCCGGGAGGTCCATCCTCTCCAGGTAGCCCAGCGCCGAGCTGTTCACTGCCACCCGTCCCTTCTGGCTCAGGTTCTGGACAGTGAAGAGCATGTCTGGGCCCCGGGGCGTACGGTAGGCTTGGAAGGCCAGCTGTTTACGGGACACCCGCGGGTCGGCCAGGGCGAAGGTGCAGGCCTGGGCGTCGCGGCCAAGCCTCAGGGGATCGTCTGCCGGGTGTTTGTGTTTGTTCCCTACAGGGAGCAGGCGGTATAGTCCTCGGGAGCTCTGCTGGGGGTGGTACAGCTTGATGTGGAGACAAGTCATCA
>OOFE01026434.1:3966-18436 GCA_900323365.1 Monocentris japonica | reverse complement strand
GCTGACATGGCCTAGAGGGAGAGAGGAGAGAGACATGGGGAAGGAGAGTGTAAGAGACGTGCCACTTAAAATTAGTGGTCTGCTTAACGACTTGCATTTGTACTGAAGAGAAAAAACTGATTCAAAATAAATAAATACAAATGCAGTGGTTGAGAAGTGGTGCAGTGGTTTTCCCATGTGAGTCTTATTTCTCATTTAGGATTAAAGAATAAAGTCACTGTTAGCCTACTGTTAAGGCAACATACAATAACGACCTCAGTGGGTGATGTGCAGTACCTTATGCTGCCATTCTGAGGCCTCCTCTTCCTTTTTCCTCTTGGCTTCCTCCAGGAGAGAAATCTTAGCTGTGAATTCACCCAGCTCAGCGGCCTGAGATAAAAGACACACCAAGAGCCTGCTGTTAACAAATACACACAGGGCGAGATGCTACAAAAAAAACTGGAATGTACTGTACAGTACACACTCATATTGAATCACATAGGCACCCAAACTCTCACACACAAAGTATAGATACTCACATGTGAAATAACTCACACAAACACACAAAAGTCAAACACACACCAGTTGTTCCTGGTTCTTCATCTGGTCCGCGGCCTGTTTGGCCAACTCTGCCTTGGCCTCCTCTGCGGCCTCCCTCTCTTTCTCCAGCCGCTCAGCCTCCTCCCTCGCTCTCTTCCTCTCCTGGTCCAACTCCAGGGCCCGGCGAGTCTGCTCCTCAAGCTCTGTGGGACACACACCCCAACAGTTACAGATCACAGCTAATAAGTCTGTACACTGCTTTGTGTTTGACTTGTGCTCAACACATCAATGTGCTGCTATCCAGATACATGGTGCTAGGATTGGAAAACTCTTTTCTCAACAATCAAACAAATAAAAACATCCTAAGGATGGAAAAGAATCATGGCTTCCATTCACCTTTGCCTTTCATCCCTGTTAAAGAGAGCATGATGAATAGAAAGGGTTCTCCAATTTTATAAGATGGAGAGAATGAGGAAAGAGTGTGTGCCAAAGATGGGTGGATGGTTGGACAGATAGAAAGATGGGTACCTTTCTGGGCTCTCAGCGTCTGTTCTTCGATCTGTCTGAGCCTCTCGATGAGCTCATCCTTCTCTCGCTCTATCCTCTCTTTCTCCTTCTCCGCATGCTCTCGCTTCTTCTTCTCATTCTCCAGCTGGGCCCTGGGAGGATACATGTTAAAGATCACTTATCGTTCACTGGAGTATTTTTGAGTGAGCAACTTTTGTGTTAACTATGTAATGCGAAGAGTATTCACTTAGTATTATTCTAGACATGACAATTAGGTGGCTAAGTAGATAAGATAAGTACTCTCACTCTGAACTGAGTAGAACCCAACTCACTTATCAGTGCATTTACTCAGGTACTCCTTCCACCTCTAATCCAATAAGTAAACGAGGCAAGTCTGCCCTCTAGTGGAGATGCTGGGAACATGTGGGGAACATAGCCACACTGAAACTTGATCCTAGGTCAGCTAAGGTAAGCTTGGCTATCTGCATCTGAGAGACTCCAAGAAAAGTCTGTGCGTTTGTGCTTGTGCATATGTTCATGCCGTTTTGAAAATCCAGGACAACTCAGTGGCATGGAGTGCAACTCCTATCACAATGTTTGCCAGTGGCCATGTTCAAAAGTTACGTGTGTTGTTATGTGTTATGGTGCAACCAAGCTATTTTGGCTATGACCGGCTTGCTGTGTATTGTCCTGCTTATTACATGGGTACTTACCAAAGTCATCAATGATTTGACATGACAGTTAGAATGATTTCAGTACAAGCTAAAAGTAGTTCAGCAGGAATGTAACCATAGAAACTTAAACAAACCCAGTATGATTGGCGTTCAACCTCTAACCAGCAATAACACGTTTCATGCTCTCTCTGAATAAATGAAAGCAATATTGGATGTTTAGCCGAGTGTCTGCAGTACGCGAGGAGTAACGTCTTTTTGCCACAAGGTGTCGCCAGTAAATGGACCGGATTCCTGATATGATTAGATGTGAAACAGCAGTCTGTTATCCAGAAATGACCTCAGAATGCCTTCATTGGCCAATACTTGCTACCGATATCACCTAAGGTTACCTAAGGGCAAGCTTGAAGTTGAGCCCTTCTTTTCTGGAGGACTTTTCCATGACCCTAGGCACCAAGTGTGTGTGTGTGTGTGTGTGCTCTCTCTCTCCAGTACCTCTCCATCTGTTTATGGTGTTTCTCCTCCCTGGCCTGAGCCTTCATCTGCTGCACCTCGATGGTGTCGGGCTTCCTCCTCCTCATGTACAGCTCATGGTTGCCCATACACAGTGCCAGGATACGCTTGTTGATGCGCAAGCGTGGGGCTAAGAACACAAAGTCCTGCATGGGGATATAATAAATATTTGTTGACTTTTTTTTAAGACTTGGAGACTTAAGAAATTGAAAGGATGTTGGATATATTCTAGTCACATGACAGTCACAAACAGTACAGCCAGTTTAAAAGCTAACTCAGGTTTATGGAGGCAGACTCACAGGAGCTTTCTTTTCAATAGGTTTGATGACAAACTTCTTGTCATTGAAGGAGATGTTTCTAATCTCACTCCAGGGGAAGCCAATCTTTGGTGTTAACCTGGGAGGAGAAGAAACGTACACACCTGGTTAATGGTGAGGAAAACATTCAATCTCCTTTGTCCGACTCAGATACTGACACGCAGGAAGTTTGGTTGTAGTATGTTTTATGAAATCCAGCCAGCAGATGGCACCTGGTGTACACAGACCACCTTACAGGAAATGATGAGACTGAGTAGTCATCTTCACTTAAGAGTTTGTCAGCATTATTCAGACACGAGGTCTTTGAGGGGAATTCTCAGGCTAAAATGGCCGACACGTGAAAGGCATGGGTTTGAACTTCAGTAGCCCCTGGGATACATGAAGGGGTCCTTTTGGTTTCAAGTTTTTCCTTGCCATTATACATCTCAGTCCCCTTTTCCAAAACTGATAGAAACCTGGAAGTTATTCCCAGTTTTCTCAGATCTATCAATTGGGAAAGAATATTGGTGTGAGATGAGCTGTATGAAGCTCAAAGCCAAGCCTCCAAGCCAAACACATTACATGAATGGATTTTGAGTGATACAATATGAATGGAAGGGGAGGAAAAGGGAAATCTCTGGTCAAGGAGGAAGAGAGTGGGAGAATGAAAGTGACAGAAAGTGGAGAGAGACATTGCTGCTTAAGGTGGGGAGGGGAGGAGGAAGGAGGATGCTGATTGTGATGACCTGAGGTGATTGTCGGAGGGGAAGGGCACGGGCCGAGCAGAAGGACAGTGAGAGGAAATGCTGTCAGAGTTGAAAAACCCTCTCTAACAAGTGAAGCCAGGAAAGACTCCTCTACAATGGTCTTCCCCTCCCACCCCTCACCTCTCTCCATGTTTGCACTTCTAAAAATAACATTTCACTTCTTGGACATTGTGCTTTTCTTGAGCATTATGTGTTCGAGTAATCCCATCACGGTGTTGCGTAGTGTCTTCCAAAGCAACCGACGATACGGTAAAACGTGATAGCAGCGAGGAATACTTGTTGGGACACTTTTCGGACGTTCTCCGTTGACAGTGAGTCAACTTTGTAGACACTGAATAAAACACCCAAGGTGATGTGTCTGGATATATGGATCCACTTCCTGGTCTAGAGCTACAGTATTAGGGCTACGATGAAAGACAGCTCTTTTCAGTTTAAGAGCTCAAACATCCTACAATGTTCAGCTGCTGCAAACGTTTGCTATACTTCTAGTGTTTTTTTTACGTCAACTGTGGGTAAATTATTTATCTTTCCACTTCAATTGCAAGTCATTAGCCTATGTGCGATTGGAAACATTTTGCACCAAAATAATCAGAACACAACTCACCATTGTCAAAGCTGAAATGGTGAGTTGTTTATGGGGCTCAGATCCATTAAGGCAGTTTGTTTTTAGTGCCTAAGTCTCCTGTGGTTTTAACAAAAGGAGCCTGCGCAATACCCACGTAAGCCTTGTCCCTGTCTTTTTGCCAGCATTTGATTCCCTTGCCAACTGTTTTGGATAACTGTCTAGTCAAGTCCTGGAAGAAATGAGAATTCTATCAAAAAGGCAAAGTAAAATCTGTGGCTTAGGAAAGAAAGTATCTTACAATTATTATTTTGCTCAAGTTTTTATGCCTCCAGAACAGCCTGAACAGAACAGACGTTGTTGTGATGGCCCATACTGATGCACATCTACTAGCAGCTCTGGTTATGACAAGTTCTGCCATAGGCCTTCAATCAGACTCACTTGTCCTCAAGTTTACAGCCACAGCTATGTGTGTGTGTGTGTGTGTGTGTGTGTCCCTTACTTGTCCTCGTGTTCGTAGATATTGAGGCCCAGGGCGTCGACCCCCAGCCACAGCTCTGTGCCCTTTTTATTTTTAATCTCAAAGTAGTTGACCCCGTACATCTCCAAGTCCTGGGCGATCTTTAGGTACTCCATCATGGAGTCCTCTCTGCAGAGGAAGGAGGAGGTGGTGGACCAGGAGGAATTAAGACATTTCAGAAAGTTCAACCCTCTTCTCTTGAATTGGAAACGAGCCTTTGAGGAGTTCATTCCCACAATACGGTATATATCAGCGTGTCTGCAAGTCATCAACTGAAATGTTGTCTTAAGACCTTTTTAATGCCAGTTAGAATGAAATGTAAGACCAATTTCACATAAAGGAACAGGAAAATGAAAACGCACCAAAAAAAACCCAACATTTTAAGACCTTTTCAGGACTGCAGGCACCTTGTATATCCCTTTTGGAATACAACCATTTCCTGAAGTTCATCATTTCATATCTCTACAACACAGAGGAGCCAATCTGTGTAAGTTCTATCATTTCAATTTGAAAAACAAAAATCAATTTTACTGCATATTTTTGGCATCTTATATCCAACTATTTTCAACTAAAGCAAAACAAAATGTTTGTCCATATGTGTTATTCTCACAGGCGTACATATATATTTTCTCTCTCTCTCTGTTAAACCCGAGAATGTGACAAGAACAGTTTGACACAAACCCCGGGTCCGAAATTAACATCCACCATGCGCCAAATGGCGTTACAATTGGGCGTGGCCGGGTAAATTAAACAGGGTCACCCTCCACACTGGCCGGTAACACTCCCTCTGATCATCAGCCAATCAGATCAAAGCAAAACAATGGCTCTGGATCAAAACAGGCTCCTCATTGTCTGTTACGCTGCTCTACAGAAAGCAGTAGCACCTAAACATCTGTTTCTCCACTGCCTGATGGTTAACTAGCCTAACGTTATTAGAGACTAAACATTAGTCCCATGTGGTGACACACAGCAGATGTGAGCCCACTAAAAGAAAAAAAAAAAAGTGAGAAAAGTGAGAAAGTCAATTCAAATTCTAAATCGACTCACACAGTACCTGATTCTGTACAGGAAACTGCATTGGAAATTGGTAGGATGACATTTCTAGGAAAGATGTGTTAATTAACAGGTAGGCAGGTCTATTTTTTAGTTTACCAGCCCTTGGCAGGTGAGCCAAAACATTGATTTCAGACGCAACACACACCTGAGCATTCCTCTGTGTTCTTCGTGCCAAGTCTGTATTCTGTCCTCCCACTCCTCCTTGGTCAGCTTGTGCTGCTCCAGGACTCTGCACGCACGCACGCACGCACGCACGCACACGCGCACGCACACGCACACACACACACACTTAATCTGAAAGAATGTCTAACAACACAGTTGTTTCCTAGAGAGGAAATCAGAGAACATTTCAAAAGAGAACAAGTCACATTCCACACATTTTCAAGTGTGTGTGTGTGTGTAGTCCCAGAATAGGTGGCAGTTGGTCCTTGAGTGCTCTTTGCATTTAACAGGAATGTGTAATGCAAAGACCAATAAAACAAGTAAAGATGTGTGTGAAGATTCATAGTTAATGTTATTTTTTTCCCAATAATTGTACTTTCCTGTTATTAAGTAGATACTGTTCAATAAACAACAGACATTAGTAGAAAATGATTATTGCACAGGAGGTATAGCTCTTAAGAACACAATTTGGCTCAAAACCTTGCCATGTGACAAAGGCAAGGTTGTGACATATCTGACTGTGATATTTTATTTGTGTGTACCTCTGTGGCAGCAGTCTGTCATGGGTGAGGTACCCAGCCTTGTGGATGTCTTTGCTGTAGTCGGCGTACTTGGCCTGTACGGAGTAGGATGCCAGCAACACGGCCGTCTCTGGGGGACAGTAGTTCTCATCATTCAGGATGGCCTCTTTCACCTGGGGGAATGGGAGGGAGCGATGGAGTTAAGATTGGAACTCCCTCAACTTCATTTTATTTATTTTTACGGCATTGTCCTGCTTTCTTTCCAAATCTGAACTCTTTTGCTCGAAATGCTTCCTTGCAATGATGTCATTTTGTCATCCTGACAAAATGACATCATCACAAAAGCCTCTTCCTGAGCTTGATGATGTCATCAGTGCGTGCCAGTAAAAGTGAGTCGCCGGTCACCTGCAGGAAGAAGAGTCTCTGGGTGATTTCTTGGATTAGCTCTTCGGAGACATCCTCTGGGAAGAACTTAGCTCTGAACTTGAACTGCAGAGGGTTCTCCTTCTTCACATCCTGCTGGGTCACCTGGACAATAAAAAGATGCCATCAATCAATCAACAGACAAGGCACACACTTGGTCACAGCCATGACCAAATGAGTTGCCTGAAAGCTTGTAACTTTTGGATCTTGTGTCTAGAGGAATAGTGAGTCTTTTTGTCTTTTTTTCATCCACAACAAAGCACACAAACATACAGTTCTGATTACTGCACATTAAGGAGGTAAACTAATATGAGGAAGCCACGCCTTAAAACTCAAGTAAAACACCAAACCCAAAACTGGTGCCAACTAAGGATATAAACCATGACACATTGGTCATTATCAGTCATAAGGGACCCTGTTATGTCTGTGGATGTATATAGGCTGGGCTGGTGCATATGTGCACATTTGTACACACAATAGTTTCCACTGGAGCCCCACTTGTTAAAAGACATCCTGTCATAGATCACCCTGACAGATCTGCAATGGTCCAGAATGGCTGGAGGGCCTCCACACACACACACTCTGACACTCTCACACACACACTATGTGTGTGCACACATAAGCACACCAATTTTACTGTACTTCATGAGAGGGGAATTTTCTGTCATTTTCTCTCAGCCCCTCTCTCTCTCACACAGACAGTACTTAAGTGTGAGGGGAACTTTCTGTCATGCACACACACACACGCACCCGCATGACACTCCAGACCACAGCAGAACTTCAGAGCAAACCCCAAACCAACCACTGGTAACAAAAGACACGCTCGGCGAGAGTGGCAGAGATGGGGTGAGAAAAAAAAAAAAACAGCGAAAGAGAAAGAGAGGGAGGAGGGGAAAAAAAAGAGCAAAAGTGAGAGCAACAGAATAGTGGGTGAAAGTTAGAGAGGAAAAGATGAAAAAGGAGAAGGAGACTGACCTTCTTGTTGAGTTTGAGCCAGGTGGTGTAGCCCTTACTATCCACATACTGCAGGCCAAAGAACCACACCTCCCGCAGACCCACCGTCTTCACCACCTGACAACAGCACACAATAATCAGACCTGCAACCTTTTTAAAAAGGTGCTTTATATTTTTCCTATTATTATTATTATTATTATTATTATTATTATTATTATTATTATTATTTTATATTCCTCAGTTGTTCTGCCCTCAGCACTCTGCCAGCGTGAGTGAGCACTTCCTTTCCGGACGGCCTCCTACCCAGAGTCCTCTGCTGGGGCGGACCCGAGGATAACACATTATCACATTCATTTTGAGACATTAGTGTAATTACTGTAAATACACAAGACCATCGCCGAGAAAATTGTCTGCATCTATATTGCATTTTACACTGCGTGTCCCGGGTCGCATTTCTGGCAATGACAGATGGTGGAACGAGTGAAATGCTGATGGTAAAAATCGCTTCCAACATATTTGTGGGGGACGACGATGACAAGTAGAAACAGCCCCTTTGCAACAGGAAGTAACAGGGTTTATGGGAACTGTGGCCATAATGTTGAGAAACACTAGCACTAACAATACCAGACACGTTTTACTGGTATTTGGTGCTTGGTGTTTATTTCGGATGCTGGCTACAGGTAGCACCTTAACTATCCAACTCTGTTTCCCCTCAAGATGATTTGTCCAAATGAGTTGTACATGTCACATTTGGTATCACCCACTGTCCTCCTAACATGTGCATAAAAAGGTCTTTCAAAACTAGACTGTGTAAGTCCATAGGTCTGTGTGTTTAGTCTACATGTCCCACAGGTGTAAACTCAACCGGGCAATGTACTTGTCTGGAACATGGAGGGAGTGCTTGATTTGCCTTGCATCTGGCTGCAAAAGCTTTTTATACGTCTTCTGTCTACTGGAGGCTGGAGATGCACTGTGGTGTGGTGCTAGTGTAATGGGCCCTGGGTGTGCTGTTAAATGTAAACAGGCTGATTTAATTGGTCGTCTTAGCAGCTAAATGGACTTCTCAATGTACCTTGACAGATGATGGGTACAGTATGATTCATCTGTGTAAATGTGTGTGTTGGGCAAGTGAATGACGCACGATAAGCGAAGTGAGGCTGACAGCTGGAGAGAATTGAGAGATTCACCACTTATGGAGGCCTCATATGTTCTAGTGATAACACAGATGGTGAGCAAAGACACAGGATGAAATGCTTCTGGCTAAACACTCAGTGATTCAAAACACAGACCTCTGACTCAGTGAGTATTTTAACCAGAACTTGCCCGACTTTAAAACAGTATTTGATAAATAAAGCAGGTTAAATCAAATGGAGAACTATTCAGATAGTGTCATGTAAGTTGTCAATCACAGAAAAGTATACTAAGTTGACTTTAAAATACTTTCCGGTAATTGTCTAAGTCTTCTGATACTACACCCACCTGGTACTCCAATCAGCAATGGTCAAGAATTATTTCCAAATACTATCTGAGCAAGGTCTCGGTGGTGCGACACTGAATCAGTGATAAGCGCAAATTTAAGAGAGGGGATACTGAACTGTGCCTGTAGGCTGGCTGCTCATCCAGAAAAAGTCCCCAGCGAGAAAAACAATAACACTGGCACCTGAGATCAAAAAGACATCACTACATTAGACCTTTACTTTTGGCCAATGAGTCCTTGAGGTTTTACCGGGGCAAGGGCCTTCAATCAAGGCTTCTGTGTGATGTGATATCATACTGATCCTCCCAAAAGGGAAACTCCACAGAGAGGTCAGAGGTCAGGGTTAGCTACAGAACAACACCACTTGGGCTGGTAGGGGTTCAGTGTCTTGCTCAAGGACACTTCAGAGCCAGTGCTTGCTGACATGACGACTTGAACCTGAGTCCTCCAAAACAGGGCAGTCTCCCTACTCACAATGTCACCCTGCTAGGCTAGAAAATTCTCTTGTTGGGAATTTTCTCTAGACAGAGATGTTTTGTCTAGGACTAGACACACTCCAGGATAAGATGATATGCCAAGGACAGGGCAACCTTTAAAAAGAAGCTAACTTGTAACACCAGTAGGATGCTTGAGGAGAAATGGGTTGCACAAGAGTGATGCCCAGTCTGCATTTGTATTTATCGCACTTTTGCTTACCTGGTCAAAGAGTTGTTTGCCTGTGGTATTAGGTTGGATGGCGAACTCCAGCTCCGCGTCCATGGTGGTCACGCGCACGTTGATCTACAGAACACACACACACGAAAAAGCTTACTTTGTTGGCCAAATTACACAAGGTAATCAGAGGATTCTTTGAGCATACCCTTCCTAGACGCACATGCCCACACACGCAGCTCCCTAGACATATTTATTCAGACTAGGTCGGAAAAAAAAAAAAGAAAAAATATACACACCAATACATCACAATATATATAGTTTTTATTCAGACCCAATTCTGCAAATCTGATACTTAAACCTCACTTATTTTCTTGAAGAGCAGAGCAAAGTCAAGGCATATGGGTGCATTTTGATCGATTAACACAATAAAAGTAATGTCACCTGTACGCTTTGTCATACAGCATTTAAAAACTGGGGTCACACAATGAATTCATGCATGCACATGATCTGACAAGACACCATTCAGATGTTTTCCGACAGCCTGTGGTTAAATCGGACAGAATTGAGCCTCTACTGGTGGGAGTGCATGCCTTTTACATTTTGCCTCAACTCACTAGAGCACGCAGAGTTTGGTATTTTCAGTGTCTGTTTACATACAGAACACAAAAGTGTGCAAGATTTAATAATTGATCGCCATCGTTTAATTATTTAATTTGCCTGATAAAGAGGAATGAAAATAGTAAGATCAGTTTTTTAGCTCAGTTCGTCCCATAACCCAATATCAATAGTGTATTTAATAATATATCAGAATACCAAAAAGATACACTGTATAGTTTGTATCAATTTACAGCAAATTTCAGTTACATGTAGGCCTACTGTATAGAATATCAATACTGTGTGAAGCATCGATGAAAGTGCACATAAAGTTTATTGTTATCATTATTGTTAGTAGTATCAAATTGTATCATATTCTACTGTGACCCACAGTATTGAATCGTAGCATGAGGTCATTGACAGCACCCAGCCACCCTTAATCTTAATGCAGCGCCCCCAGAGCAGGTTTGAATCCTGTGCCTAGCTAAAGGGTACTTCAGCACTTTCTTCTTACCAACAGAAGAAAACATGCTTCTGTTAATACCATGGATCGAACCAGTAACCTTCCAGTTATTGGTCAGCCTTTCTGGGCCGACCTGACAACACATCCAAGCGCTGGTTTAGAAAAACCCGAGAAGAACACATGCTCTATCACAGTATTTTCCCTCCTTTCTGCAGCTGACGTCAATGTTTTTCAGCTGAAAACAACATGGTATTAACAGAGTTCACAAGAATATAATTATTCCCTTTTACGGTCATTATTGTGCTGAGCCAGTTCAAACACTTCCTTAAAACCAAGTGCACCCCTGATAATGATGTTAGTGTATTACACTAGTGTAGCCTTTGTTAAATGTTGGTTTAACTCTTTGAGTTTATTCAACCTGTCATCTACCAAGGACTGAAAAGCTAAACAGAGTGTGTTGTAGGAAGTGGCATGTAGCCTACATGCACCAAAACAGACTAAAGCCTTAACTCCTACACTCCTAATAGACAACGTACAAGTGCTGCTGACTAATTCTTCCTCAGGCGAGTAACAAAGTCCTCCATGAAGTTACGGAGAGGTAACACATTGATTTTCCTCATTCTAAAGCCAAGTTTAGTAAAGTAACTGTGTGCCTATTCCTCTCAGTTGTTCTGCCCTCAGCACTCTGCCAGCGTGAGCGAGCACTTCCTTTCTGGATGGCCTCCTACCCAGAGTCCTCTGGTGGGGCGGACCCGAGGATCAAGCTCAGTCATTGGCTGTGGCCTGTTAAGCGACACTGGCGGTGGGCCTAGCAGCAGCTGATGGAGCAGAACAGAACAAGTCTGACCTCCTAGGCATCCGACATCCTTCCTCCCACACGCACGTACTGGGGTGTATGTTGCCTAAGTAGCGGTTAACAATATGAGAAAAGAGACAGTGGGAGGTGTATGAGAGAGAGAAGATAAAAGGAGAGGCAGAGTACAAGAAAAAGTTTAGCAAAAGTGTGAGGGGAGAGACGGCAGGAGAAAAAAAGAGAGCGAGAGAGAATATCCAGGGTATACTCCCTTTCGGATAAAGTTACAGCGGGGTTACTGTAGATGAGTCGCCCATACAAAAGGGAGAGAAAGCAAAAGGGAGAGAGAAAGAAGAGACAGAGGTAGTGAACTGTCTTTTGTTTTCCTCTCACAGCAATTATCCATAAAACCTCAGGAACGCTCCACTTGCATTTCTCTCCCTCTCCTCTCAACATTGCCTCACTGTCTCTTCTGCCTTTGTCCTTCTCCCTCTCTCAATATCCTTGCAATGAATAATCCATGAAACTTGTGCCTATGCAGCACATAGCTGGACTCCCCCTCACCACATGGAGCCCTGGCCACACTGTATCTGTCTCCATCTCCCCGTCATTAATTACCCATGAAAAGTTGCAGCGCTTTCTCCACTATGGCTGTGTACCATGAACACTCTTACATGCTCACACTTTCGTAGTGGATGGAGGACTAGGCGCCAACATGTGTAACAGTTCATTTATGTTACATCATTTCAAAAAAAAAAAAGGGACATAACTGTATCTAACACGTTCATAATTTATCCTGCTGAAGGCAAAACTTGATCTTGGCTGGAAACTGTGGGCAGCTTCTCCAGGGAAAGATTTAGTCTCGAATGACTAAATGATTGTATTTTGCCTTCAGCCAGGGTAAATTTTCAATTAAATCTGCTCCGGCATCAAAACAAATATTTAGTACTCCCTGAGAACAAATCTCTCTGGCAGCGCTGGTCGCCAATGTGTCTTTCCACAGGGATTCTACACAGAGAGGCTCTTTATATTTAGTCCAGATCAGGACTAAGGCTTAATCCATGTCTGGGAAATCAGCCCTCGATGGGGCTGTAAACTACATATATGCTGGATAGAAAAGTAATCAACAAAAGGAGGGCATTTAAAGAAAGTTGAAATCAGACAAGAGTTCAAGGAGCTGTGCTGGAGTGGTGTAGTTGACCTCTGCCGGTCAGGTTCACTCTGGGAACTTCCTCTCCCCAACACCCACTTACGTTAGCTGCTTATTACACAGCCCTGTCACCCAGGAAGCTGGGTGTAACTGCTACACTGTAGAACTTGAGCCAATGCTAACTAGGAAAGCCAGCTCTGCTGTTAGCTTGCTAGGCTATCGAGGGACGGTCTCCAGAGAAATAGGCTAAGGTTAAACTGGAGGTCTCTAAGCTAGTTATTTTTGCTTGGATATAGATGCTCCAACAAGGACAAAATATGGATTAACGCTCTCTGTAATGATGAACAACTGAATTATTTCCACGACAAATGTGAACAAAAAACATTACACAAGTCACAATATGGTTCAAGTATATTTGTTTTGTGAGTAAACTAGAGTAGGTTCCTTAAATGTTCAAGTTGAGATATGGGGAATCTGAAAGAGCTGGTCTGCAGCTTTCTGTCAAAAATGGCTGGGTATCACAGCCCATGACATTCATTGATCCATGAACTGTGGTAAGGTCCCTCACACGGCAGTGATTATTGCACTTCTGAGGTTTGTAAGCAGTCAGAGGGGCTGAGATTTAGTGGCTGAATAATAACTGAAGCAGACCGGCGCTAAATGGATCTGAATAATTGACAGTCTTAAAACCTCCTACTTTTCCTCCTCTCATGCCAGTTTCTGAACAAGCGGGCCAAAGACAAGCCGAGGGAATCAGATTGTGGAATGCTTGAGTACAATAAGTTCCAATAAGGGGGTTTTGGAGTGGAAGATGGCAACAACTTTTGAGGATTTCTCAAATAATTGCACCCATCATGCCTAACCCACATAGAGCTTTGTTCGCAATGTCCCTCAACTTAAGCAAATTTAGACTCAAACTTAATCCAGTTGTTGAGACATTTTCCCCCAAAAGATTCCGCAATAAATCACAACATACCAACTCCAGTCAACTACGACAAACCAAATTAACAAGTAGGGCAAAACTTAGGACTTAGGCTTCCTTAAATGTGGTAAATTAATCTCCCTCTAACCTACAAAAGCCACTGACGAACGCCATATCAGCAAAATAACCAGTTCATGGTTCACTGGGTGGCAAATTAAGACTTTGTGTTGGGGTCAAGAGCGGCCGCCTCATTGGGTTTCTGAGTTGTTATGGAGAATGTAGTGCTGAGCTGTGGTTTCCAAGTGACTAGCCTTGAACGTCCCTTTGCCTGTGTTTGTGTGGGGCCTGCCTGCAATCAGCTGTGAAAGAGCCAACCTTTGTGCCGTGGGTATGTGTGTGTGTGTGTGTCTTAGCCAAAACACAGCCTACCCACAGAGCAGAGAGAGGGAGAGAGATGGAATCCTGGATGGACCAGACGGTCGGTTAATCCTCTCTCTCCTGCAGAGGGAGAGGGGGAGGAGAAGAGGGAGGACAACATGCCGAAGCACTGACACAGCTAATCATACACTCCGACAACTGAGGAGTCTCTTAGGAGGGGCTTTCTCAAGCCTGTCCTCATGCAAAAATCTATATTGTGACACACTTGACAAGGCACAATGACAGCAGTCTAGTGCAACCTGGCTCCAAGACAAATGAATTACCTGAAGCGAACCATAAATGAGAGGATCCAGACTGTAAAAGTGTTTTGTTTTTTTTGTTTTTTAAATGGGGGATCTCTCACATTGAAACAAAACTCTTCAACTTAAGTGTCCATCTTGCTGTTAATCCAGCTCAATATACAGCCGGGCTGAGTGGAGATCCTGAAGTCTGAGTCTGCTTTCAAACGCAGCCAATGAGGACCCAAGGGCAACGACTACGTGTATAAGAGTCGTCTAAAAAAACAAAA